>JAEIIL010009687.1:0-13904 GCA_018905715.1 Drosophila lini | reverse complement strand
TCTAGAAACACCCCGAATGCTCTTGTAGCTATTTCTTTGCTGATAGTTTGTGGAATAAAATAAATTATAAGGTTTTGCCTTTGAATCTATACATTTCTTAGACGTTTCATACATTTATAGGTCTTAAATGATCATGCTATTTGTTCTTTTCCCATTGAAAGTAAAAATAATCATAAAAAACCTTTCCTTTTTCGGTTGTAATCAATCTTTTAAAATCAAACTATATGTGCTTAATATTTATTGAAGTCGTAAAAAAACAAAAAATATATATATTTGATATTTAGAAAAACCCCAAATACCATTTTATTTGCAGTCATTCCTTTGTTGATAGTTTGTGGTTTCATGTCATTCTCCATATACTATATTCTTTCGTAAAAACCTCTTCAAATTTTATATTCAAACTTTATTGGTTTTGCTCAATGCTCAAATTGTAATGGCCACATCCTTTTATTTGCCTATTTTTTTAAAACCCCACCTGGGCGCTGCTTTATTTTGCAGATCTACTTTTATGGATAGTGGCCAGTGTCACGTTTCCTCTGCCATTGTAGCCGCACACAGAGGAGGTATCAGATATTCGTTGGCTGCCGCATTTCTGCTTAGATATTTATGCAGTTCGTCAGGATGTGGGTGTGGATGTGTTTTGCAGAAGCGTAAAAAGTGACAGGCGACACAGAGTAGGAGGGCGGGAGGAGGAGGGAGACTCGCCTCGTACGTACATAAACTGGCACAGACACATGGCCGCGTTGACGTGGCTGAAAGCCGCAAGGGACACGACGAGAAGGGACACGGTGGGTAGTGGGCGTGTCGGTGGTGGGGGCGTAGGCAAATTGTTTGTCACATGGCCATGCCAGCTCCTCTTGATACCCCCCGCCCCCATGCCCAGTTCACCTTGATGCCGAGGGTAGAATTCGCTTGGCGTTTTGTTGTTGTCAAAATCATAAACATGAACCCGTGCCACGCCCCCTCTCCCTCAGCAGCCATTTCGCATTGTTTTGCACATTGTCGAACTGCACGCATTTTGCCAGCTGCATTGCTTTGCATAACAAGTGTAATCCTGCACCACCACCACCACTACTGCCATTGCCACCTCCTTGATCCTGCGCAATTATGCAACAACAATTCTCGATGTGCAATTGGCAGGCGTCGTTGCCAAAATATTCTCGGCACATAAACGCCACTTATCACATTAAAGAAAGCCAAAAGCAAAACAGTGGCAAGAAAAATCAGAGTGCCGTCTCCCCAGGCCGGGAGGGCCGTCAGGACATTCAGGACAATTACAGTTCGTGCATTATTCAGTGAATGCTCCCCGAGGTCTACTCCGAATGAGACAAATGGTTTCAACACGCAACTAAAGTGGCCCGAAAACCAGAGACCTGGCAGGGAAGGAAGACGCTTTTTATGGAGTGCTTTTGCAGGGGATTTTGCGGCATTTATATTTGATTTGTCAGCAATTAAATATGATTTCTTTGTCACAATTCCACACACAAACACTACAATCATCAAATATTTGTTAGTTTCTAACGCAAACAAGCAATGCAATTATTTTTCATCGTCCGCAAATTGCATTCCTTTAAGGCTGACGAAAATTGAGTAATCAAATAAATTTGTTAGTTTCTCACACAAATTGCCTTTAAATAAATTATATATTTTTAAGCTTTTTCGAAGAAAGGAATTTAGTTTGCTTTTGAAATAAATTCAAGACATAGACAACATTTTATAAGGATTAGATTTCTTTAGAATCTTATTACTATTTCTTTCAAGTAATGAAAGCAAACAATGTAAAATGTATACCCTTCCCTAAAAGCTGTCAGGATATACATATTTCAGCTTATAAAAACTGGGCCACAACGATTATGCTTTGAGCCTAATGCAATAATGCTGGAATTATGTTTTACGCCCATTATCAGAGGCAATCCATCAAGTTGAAGAGCTCGACGTGGCAGCTTTCGGGGCTGTGCATATCATTTTAATCATATTTAAACAGCGCCCGTATTTATCACTCATTATTTATGCATATATCAATCTATATGGCCACGAGACCCCATTAACAGGCAAACAAATGCCCCGAAAAAAAATTCGGGGAAAACCGCACCCAAAAAAAAGGAAAGAAAAACCACACACACACACACACACACAAGGACACTTGGCAGAAGGCGAACGCTGTTAGCCAAGGTAAAAAAGGCGACGCACCTGTCTGTCTGTCACATCACATATTTGTTTGCCCAACACACACACACACACACACACACACACTCGCGAAGCGCAGGAACAGGCGCCTGTCGTTATGCCACACAATTTTATCAACATTAATTTGTCAAACATTTGCCGGCATTTCAAGTGTGTGTGTGTGTATACACACACATATGTATCCTTGCCGAGTCCTCCCTTTTCTAATGAGAACAATAAGTTGAATGAATTTAATGAAATGAGATGTAAACATGTGGACAGCTGTGGACAGGCAGCAGCAGCAGCAGCAGCAGCAGGAAAATGTGAACAAAAAGGGAGCAAAAAGGACCCTGGCCATTGTTCCCTTTCCTCTCGCTCTGGCCATATCCTTTGCTCCTCGCTGCTCCCAGCAGCATTTGCTTGTTTTCGAACTCGTAATGAAATTCTTGAGTAGAAATTCATTTTGCAACTTTTGCTGAAACAATGCTCATTGAATAATTTACGCCCTGCGCCAGCACAAATGAAAAACCAAAACGGAATGAATGAGAGTGGGGCGAAGCGAGGAGGCAAAATAAAGTCCACCCGGGATGTGGAAAACTGCAGCAGTGCTCCACTTAGTGCCCTACTCTATACCCCGTCCCCTGGCAATTTACGTGCTGCGGGGCCAGAGATCCCGGGATCCCGGAGTCCAGGCGCTGGGCATAATTGCATTAGCCGGATGCGCTGGATGTGGCCCCCATTGCCACGCTGCTGCTCCTCCTGTTATACACCCTGCTAATGTAATTGTTTTGTGTATTTAGCCTGGACATTGCATTCGAGTATCTGACAAAGCATCGACCCTGGCCACCTCGCCCCTAATGAGCCAATCAAAGCCCGCGATTCTCGGGCCCACTTGCAGAGCCTGAAAATGCAAATTGTTGGCAATTAACGTTCTCAGCGATTCCAACACGAAGGTAAACCGACATCTTAGCCTGGCTAATCTGCAGCCAACTAATTAAACTTTGTCTGAGCCTTGAGCCCCTAATGTGCCGTCATTTGAGGCCCAGTCACTTGGAGAAAGGACATCATCGGAGGGGTTATCATTAATTATTTAGATATGTGATAGATATGTGGGAAATGTGACTTTAAATTAAATGTTTTGTACACTGACAAAATAAATAAGCTTAAGCTTAAATAAATATTCCGAAATCAGTATCAAAAATGTTAAATCTCAAGAGAAAGATTTATATAATAATTGTAGGAATTTAATAAGCATTTGTTGCTCGATGATTACAGATTTAAAGATGAAACTTTTTCAGAACATAGTTTAAGAAAAACAAAAACCTGTTAAGTATTTAAGGTGGGACTAAATATGTATTCACTTATTCTTGTTTAAAAGGTATTCTACCAATTGAAACTAATACCTTTCCATTGAAAATATGAAATAAATTGAACAGAATGGAGTCTCTTGAAAACATTTAATTTAATAATGAAAAAGTTTATATTATATCCAAATAAATAGATTTATAAAATGTATTAAAATCACCTACACTTAAAATAATTTGTCTAATTAAATATTATTCAAATTCCGATCCTGGCATATTTAACTTTAAGCCATTTCCAATTTCCTCACGCTTTTCGTCACATTTTCTTTTTCATTTAACAACATGAAACGATATCATTTGCATATGACATTTCCTGTAATCAATGGCAATATTTTGATTCAATTGAAATGGCAAAATCAACGGAATTAAACTCCAGCAATGGGGAAATGGCCACAATTGATGCATATACAAGCATCTGAGGGCATTGAGGCAGAGGATATTCCACAGGACGACTGCCATCATTTGCCCGAGGGCGGAAAATTTATGACAGTTTTCGGTTGTTTGTGTCTCGATGGGTTCCGCACTGTGGCACTTTGGCAGTGTGGCAGGAATGATGTAATCAGGAGGAGGAGCAAACCAGAAACCTGCTGCTGCAACCTGCAACCTACTGCAGCAGCAACAGCAGCAACTGCTTACAAAATAATTGATTTTGTACACATCCTTGACACAAATAAACATTCGCTCTCGGCTCTGCTAGAGTTGAACCCACCATGAGCCTGGCCGTGCCGGGGGTCGGTCGTAAAGCTCTGTAAAAATTGTGGATTAAATCCCCACAAAGCTAAAGGATTTTTAATTGAATTCGAGGGGTTTTTGCAACTGCAAATGCAATTTGCAGCAGCCGTAGTTACAGCTAAAAGTTGAATGAATCCATTGAAATATTGTACAAACATTTGGAGTGTTTGTGTGTATTTGTTTGCCCAGCCTGAACCAAAAAAAAAAAACAAAAACAAGAAAGAACATAAAACTGAAAACTGAAAACAGAACAGTGGGAAAATGCAAACATGGGATTTCCCAGGTAACTGTGCGACTGATTAAATCACCTGAAAACGAGCAATGGATCTCGGTTCCTAGATTCTTCGACTCCATCCACGTTCAGTTTCGATGGGCACTCGTAATCCAAGTGGCACAACACCACCCAAGCTCCAGTACACACAACGCAACGCACACAACAACAACGTTGCAACGTTGCAAGGACCCCGAGCCATGCCACCCCTAAAGTCCTCGATATTCCTAACCCTGCAGCCGACACAGTGACAAGGATGCTGCTGCCTGCCTGCTGCTGGATGCCTTTGCATGCGAATCCACTGGGGCATCAACACATCAACAGGCCGCCAAATGCTGCGAATTTTGCCATCATAAATTCAGTCCTCGCGTTCGCAAAAACGGCCAGCTAAAGGGAATGGCAGAAGAGGCAGGAAAAGCAGGAAAAGCGAGCAAAAGCCAGGAAGCGGAGAGGGAGGGAGCCGGAAGGGATATTGAGGAACAGAGCTGTTGGCTAATTTGCAACTTGAATGCAGGCAACTTGCCCCTTTTTTGGGACATAGCTTAATTGAAAGTTCGGACAGGTCTTTGTGATGCAATTTGATCGCGAATTTTTGGGTTTAGTTTGGGATAATCACCAAGAAATGTATAACATTAAATCCTTGCCTAAGCATAAATCTAAAATAACTTTGAAACGCTTCCCCTTGAGCAAAAAACTAACGATATCTCACAGCAAATAATTACTTTTTCCCCCCAATATGTAGTTTATTTGGCCCGATGTCGGGATAAGAAAGTGCAAAGGTGACATGATTCGAAAGATTAGCCGTAACAGCACCATTATCTGTCTTAGCCAAAGCCAAGCTGATGTCCTTGAAACAAATTGATTGATTTAATTGCTTGATTGCCGACAGGCTGGCAGGTTGAGTGGCAGACAATCGAAATGAAATACATTTGGTAATAGGTATTTTTGCTTCTACGCCTGAAATGAATTAGAAAATCAATAGTTTGGCATCGACTTAAGCCATTGCCGTTTTAAATTAGATTCCGGCTAATTGTCTGACGGCCGGGTTATATGTATAGACAAAGATTCACCGATTTAAGCCACATTGTGGTCGCCTGTCTTCACCCGAAAAAGGCGTGAGAATCCCAGATTCGAATCAATTAAATTTCCATTAGTGCTCGAATGCATTAATAAATATTAAAATCTGAATTACACTTGGCAAAGCCAATCCAGGGAGGGGAGGAAGCTGGAATATTCTATAGGTGAGTGGTTAGCTGGGATTTTTTGGCAGACAACCAAAAGCGAACAAGCCGAAAAAGAAATCAATTTGAAAGTGTTTGCCTGTCCCTTCGCTGGTTTTCTCTTCTTTTTTTCCCCCCACTTTCTGGCACAATTACCAAGGCATTTTCGTTGATTTGCAGCACGTTTTTCCAGTTGCCAGCACTAACGCTGATGATTCCGCCACCGACAACGACGACGACGACGACGACCACGATGATGATTTCAATAATGATGCTGGCGGCCATGATGAAGCTGTCGTGGCACTTGAAATGGCCGAAGATGTGGCACACAATTGTCACAGCAAATACTATATAGCATAGTATATATATAAAATCACTTTTCCTTTGGCAGCTTGAGTGGCAAGCCAACAAACCCAAAGTAGCTTGCTCGATGGCGACAAAAACTGGCAATAATAATGTGCAAAAGGCCTTGCCTTGTTGGCTGACTTTTCCAGGACGAAAACTTAAGGTTTGCCCAACTTTAATTGACTTGAAAAGTAATAAATACCATCTATGTGGTTCTGTAGAAACCCCGCAGCTTAATCTCTTCCTTCCGTCGCCCACAAAAGTAGGCAGCGCTTTTTGCAGCTTCAGCTGAACTCTCGTCGTCGTTGGCGTCGTCGTCTTGGCCAACCATTGACGGCAGCTCTCAATATTGCTGAGTCGCAATGGCCAGGGAGCACATTGCCGGTCGTTTGGCAATAAGAAGAATCCCTTGAAATGCACACAATTTGTATATGCATTCGAGTGGGTCCTTTGTGCGTGTTTCTCCTATTTGCATTGGTGTGCACTTAAGCCCCGCTTTGTCGTCGACGATTGCTTGACAGTTTTTAAGCAGTGAAAAAATATGGATCAAGAAATAAATCGTCTTTGAAATTGAGTCCCTTGAATGGGGCGAAGTTAGAAAGATTTCCAGGAAAATCGTAGATTTTGGTATCAGGTTTTAAGAGGTACAAGAAAGTGTCTAAGGGATTCTATCAAATCTTGAAATTCAGTATCCTTACTAAATTGTTTTGAAGTAAAATATAATCTAGCTCCTATTATAAATCTATTATAAGGTTATACGATCTATTTATTTCCAGAATAATACATAAATCATCACCCAAAAATGTCATAAACCCTTTTTAAGGACATTTTTCCCTCAGTGTCTATGAAAAGTAGTGGAGACTTAGAACAAAGAAATGTCAGATGTTGATGGCAAGCAATCTCGCCCCAGGATACTATGCATATAAAGCTTCTGGCCAGGACATTATCCAATCATCCTGGCCAGGTGGCTGGCTTGGAAACTCACCTGCAAGTCGGTTGCTGTGCCCGGCTGTGCCAGATCACAGGCTGATATCCAAGGATTAAGGCGTGTTAACGAGCTCGCTGTGCCGAGTATGGACTTCTTTAGGTCCACGGGTGCTGGCAAGGTTGTGGTGGTGCTGCTACTGCTGCTGCTGCTGGCGCCTGCTGACTCGGTGGTGGCCACGGCGGACAGGCTGTTATCCTTGTGTCCGATCAGCTGGGCCGTCTGGGCATCAAGGATGCGGCCGCTGGCCTCTCGTTTGTTATTGTTATTATCGTAGCTGTTGGCGGACTCCGGCGAGTGGCTGTGACTGTTGTCGCTGTGCTGCAGGACTCCCTCATCAATCAGGCGGCTCTCGTCCTGCTGCTGTTGCTCCGTTTCGGTTTCAGTATCCGCTTCCGCTTCTCTCTCCGTTTCCGTTTCCGTCTCTGTTTCCGTCTCGCTCTCTCGCTCTGGCTCTGGCTCTGTGTCTATTTCCGTTTCCGCTTCCTCCGCGGGCTGCGGCTGCTGCTTGTAATCCTCCTCGTCGGCGTCTTCGTTGAGCTTGATCAGACGATCAAAGGACTCCTCGGACAGCAGATCGTCCTCGGCCACCAGGGCGAAGATGTCCTCGTCCTCGTCAAAGGCCTGCGACGAGGGAAACTGCACTGGCAGACCCGGATCGCGATCCTCCTCCTGCTCCTCCTCGCTGGACTCCGCTGTGCCCGCTGTGACTGCCGCTGTTCCCGATCCTTTACTAGCTGCGATCCCTGTCCCTGTTCCTGTTACTGTCTCTGTTCCGCCCGCCCGACCTGCTATATCCCTGCTGCTGCTGCTACTGTCTCGTCGCCGCCGCCGCTGTCTCCTGTCCGCAATCCTCGACGAGATCCAGGACTCGGTGTGGGCGTGGTCGTGCTGGTGCTGGTGCTGCTGCTGGTGGTGGTAATCGCCGGGCGGCAAACGTGGCCCAAACTGGAGCGCCAAGTCGAGATGGTGGGGCAGGAAGATGGGCAGCAGGTACGAGCCAGAGCTGCGAACGAATGACGAGGACTCGCCAGTGGACGGTAACGTGGTTGAGCCTTCACCTCTTGCGCTGCCGCCTCCTCGGTCGTTGCCCCTGCCCTCTGCCCCTCTGCTCCCGCCGTCGCCTGCCGCTGTGGATGTCGGTGTCGGTGTCGCTGTCGCTGAGCTGATGCCGCTGCTGCTGCCTCGCCGAGCCCCCGAAATAAACGCAAGCGCCATCACGACCAGCCCGGGTCCTGGCCGCATATTGACCTCGGGTTCGGCGGTGCTAGCATGGTGCAGGCCCGCTTGAGACGCGCTTGCGACTCCAATTCAATGCGAGTAATGACGGGCTCATGGCCCCATCATCATCGGTAGTGTTGGCGGCGGACTTGTTGGGCGGACTTCTTGGAGCGTCGCTCTCTCCGGTCCGGTCCGATCCGTCAGCTGCCTGGCCCAGTTCCTGTTCCTTAACCGGTACGGGTTCGGGTTCCTGTTCCAGTCCCAGTTCCCGTTGCTCTGTACCCGCCTGAGCCGCTCCAGCTTCAGCTTCAGTGGCTGCCCTGCATCCAGCGGCATGAATCCCGGCCTGAATCCCCGTTCCTTGCCAGCAACTCACTGGCCAGCCTGCAAATATTGGTTCTCGTTTGAGCGTATCGCGGTTTCAGTTGTCGTTTTCATAGTATTAACATTTACTATGTATTTTTATATTTAATAACATGTGTTATTTATTAATTATTATTTATTTAATTATTTATTATTACTGTTGTTTTTGCACAATAACCTTGGAATTGGACATTTTAATGGAAATTCGTTTGCTTCGTTGAATTGGTTTTCTTGTTGTTGGGGTTGTTGATGTTGTTGCTTTGTTTTAGGGCTTTTCTTTGTTGGTTTGCTCACATAATTAATTAGTTAAGAAATCTGCACGAAAGGATAAAGAAGTTGTTTAACTTTAATGGCACTTTAAGGGATTTATTCCTTTTATTTTTTAAGTTGGCTTGCTTTTTGGTTATCCTTTGGGACTCTACAATTATTACGAAGGTATGCTTTTCCCCCGATTTTAATGTGTGTTTTTCGGTTATCCTTCCAAGTCGACATTAAAAAAAAATGTGTTTTTCGTGCGCTCACGCTCTCGTTCGCTCAATTCTCTCGTTGACTCTCTCTTAACCACGATTAAGGTTTGGCTAATTTGTGCATAATTTTTGTGGCAATCGAATTCCGAAACTGTTTTATATAATTATTCGAGTTTTGAGTAGGTTTTTGGCTTAGTTTTATTTCGATTTGTATTAACATTTTTCAGAGACAGAGCCAGCGAGTGAGCGAGCAGGATGGCAACGAGCTCTTCGTTTTGCCGAAGCTTTTGAACCGAACGAACGAACGCGAACACCGCACAAAAGAAGAAAGCCGAAAAAAACGGTCGTGGAAATCCCGTATATCTAACACACACACATACAGCTGCGAACAGTGCAAAGAAATTTATATAATTCGCTGCTCTGCTTCTGCTCGCTTTCTCTCTGCTGCCTCGCTGCTTGTTTTTGTTGGTTTCGCTGCAAACACAAAAACAGCGAACGGATCCACAAGGAGCAGCATGGGAATGGGAATGGAAAAGGAATGGGGATGGCAAGGAGAGGCAGAAAGAGAATGAGAACGAGAACGAGTGGGTGTAAGCTGCTGCTGCTGCTGTCGTGCATGCGTCTGTGTGGCTCTCTCACCCACTCTCTCCGCCTGCGAGTGCGTGTGTGTGTGAGTAGTTACTTAGGGCAGCCAGGCAAGCACTCCGCATGCCATTTTTTTTTATTTTCCACAAGAAGATGGTGAAGAAGAAGAAGAACTAGCAATAAGAAGAGGCACAAGAAGATGGCGGAGAAGAAGCAGCAGTAGCAGCACAAGAAGTCGCCCCTTTCGCTACTGTAACGGTTCTTTCTTTTACGAGTATTGGTGGTAAGCCTATGCGTGTGGCTCTCTCTCGCATGCCATGGGCCTCTGTATTGGTGTTAGAACCAAAGTCCAAGAAGTGGAAATATCGAAGGATATTTGAAATGAGACCAACAAAAAAGAAAAGAGCCAGGTCCTTCTCCTTCAACCACAAAAAAAAAAGGAAAATGTAAAAGGAAAAAGCATAATTTGCGAACGTGCTGGCGACAATGGAGCCTACAACATTTTATTCAGCACTTTTCGTGTATTATTTAAATCCTCGATTGTCCTCTTTGCCTTTGCCTTTTTTTCGACGCTCTTTGTGTGTTAACTTTCACTTTTGTTTTATTTGCTGCGTTGACACTGCGCACACACACTCGCACGCACACACACACTCACAAGCACGCACACTCGTGGGTAGCTGTATATGTATAAGGATTTTCTCTTTTTTTTCTTGGTGCGTGTGCTGGTTGCGGGATCCTTTCGTTTCAGTACAACAGCCGCTTATATAAGCCCGGAACGTAGCACGAAAACTTTGGAGCACTCTTTATCGGGGGGATTGCCGTCGAAACTCGGGGTTTTTTGGGCTATCGACTGAGACCGACAAATAAAAACTCCCCGAAAAACAGCGGGGCCATTCATTTTCTTATTTTTTATTTCGCATTATATAACATTTTCGACGAGGCGCAACCGTTTTTGTTTTTCTTTTCGCTTTTCCCGTTAGGTTAGGCGTATCGATAGCGATAGGCGATAGCACAATTTCAGAACACTTTATTTTCTATATTATTTTTTTAGGGGGTTTAGCGAGTAGAAGAAGAAGGGCTGCCTATGTGCAAGTATGTAAATATATATGTACTACAGACATATACATATATACTTAGGGCGACTCTTCCTCTTCTACGCAGAGCGCAGCATCAACGGCCGTGTAACGGTTATTTTCGCATGTGTGGGCGGGGACACACGGCAGAATGCGGGGGGCGTGGTAGGCGTGTAGTGCTCGAGAGTTATGCTTGGCAGATTTTCCTTCTTGGATTTGATTTTTTGGTTTCGGATTAAGTTTGCAGCTCCTCTCGCCATCGCCTCCCCGGCCACAATTGAATTCTCAAGTCCCGAATGCCGTTAGATTCACTGTGAAGAGCTGATGCTGCTACTACTGCTAGTGCTTATTTCTTTTCTTTTTCTTTTGCTTTTTTTGTGTGACAGTTTACAGGCAAGAATTGTGTGTTTTGTGGACGCGACGTCGCAGGACAAATACCGTACAATCCTGCTTCCTGCTGATGGCCCCAAACGGCACTGACTGTGCCACAATTGCAGATGGCGCTCGACTGGAATGTGCGAGCGGTCCAAAAGGACACGAGTCCTGACCGAAACACACCCGAGCGCAGTTACGAACTCACGCCCGAGGGCAGAGCAGCTGACAAAGGAGAGACCAGCGCTCTCAGGCTCCTTCCATGCGCTGTCGCTCTCCAGCACGGCTGTCAAGCTCCCAAACTCTCCTGCTCTCCTGTGCGCTTTCCAGGCCCCATCCTGCGGCCAGTTAACAGAGCTCTGTTAGCGCTGGGCGGTCTGTTGGCCAGCGGCCTTTTCGAAAACCCATTTTTCGGGCCCCCGTTCGAGTTGAAGCAAGAAGAATTACTTGCTGCAGGGCACTTAATCACACAGCCAGCAGGAGCAGGGAAGGAGAACGAACAGGAGCAGGAGCAGGGGCAGGAGAGGAAGAAAGAGAGTCACTCAAAGGCCCCGGCACTTGACTCAACTCATCTATCTCACATTCTGCCCGCTCTTTTTTTCCTCTTTTTTTATTTTGCTTTTTGCGCTTACTTTTACTTTTCGGTCTCCGTCTCTGTCTCTGTCTTCCGTTATGGCGTTTTGTCTTTGTCTGACTTGGCCTAAATGTGTAATACCCTATAATGTCGTTTAATCCCACTCGACGTGTTTTAGTTTCGCCCCGCCAGCTTACGGCAAAGTCACTTGGAGTCACCGGGAGTCGCAGGCGGAGTCGGGAGTCACCCGGTGTGGGAGCTCCTGTTGACGCTGCCGATGGAGAGATAATTGCCAGGTGCCTCGGGATCAGGATGCAGGATGCGGGATGTGGGTTATGGGGCGTGGAATGCAGCTCCCCCACTTTTTGGTTCCCTGCAGCCACTTGATTGGCAATTAGCGGCAATCTAATGGCAGACTGCCAATTAATATGGCTCACGGGAACGACTTGTTCCAATAATTGCAATTCAATATTGTCTCCACTAGTCCATAAGACTACTCAAGGACAATAAAGAAAGTTGAATTACTGAAATGATAATAAAAAGTTAATTGTGGATTTCAAATCAATAAATATATTATATTGTCGAAAAATATACAACAATAAACTAATGAGTTTAAGAGCTACAATTGTTCAATTGTTCAACAGTTTTTAAGTTACCAACAAGTATGAACACTAGTCATAATAAAAACTTAATTTTTTAACTTAAAAAAAATTATAATATCATTTATTCATACATATATTCATATAATATTTTCCAAAATATATTTCGAAAGTTTAAATTTAAGTGAATAAACCTGCCACAAAACCTTTGGAGATTTCAAATCGAAACTTTTTATGCACAGAAGTATGCTATAAAATACACCTTTCAAAATAATTTAAATTCACAATGAATTTTAAATGTAATTTTTTAATCATTTCTTGCATATTTAATTAGTAATTTTTAGACTCTATAGTTCTCTCCAGTCAAAAAGTAGCCCAGTCTAGAGTCCTGCCAATGAGTACCCTGTTGATGACCAATTCCGGTGATGCATATTCACCCCGAGCACTCGCCGGTGTCCAGCTGAGACGACTGTCCAAGGCCGCGTCGACCTTCAAACAGGCACTCAGCGGATGAACAGCCGCTCACTCAATAGTAGTTGGCGGTTGGGCATTTCGAGATGAAAAGATGAGGATGGCAGGACAAGGGAGGGGAGACTGGAAAGAGGAGCAGCAGAACGACAGAGAGACAGCACTTGAATTATTAAGTTTTCTTTTTTGGTAATTAACTTAAGTAACTGCCACGACAAATCAAACGGGGAGGCCTGTCCTGGCAATAGCCACACCCCGTCCCGATCCTATCCGATCCGAAAGTGACCAAGTGAAGTGGGAAAGGAAAACAAACCGAGGCGCGGCACGGCGACACCGAAATCGAAAAGAGGAAAAATTAGAACAACAAAGCGGAAGGAAAGCGGGCGAGGCGAAAATCATTTGGCTTGGAAAGCAGTTTGCTTCAATTTATGCGCATTCCAATCAATAACTGTGACACATGCAAGGACAACAGAGCAGAACAGAGCAGGGCAAGCCAGCCAGCCAGCCAGCCAGCCAGCCAGCCAGGACTCGCAAAAGCCCACCCAAGAATCTCTTCACGAGGAGAGTGAAAGTGCCAGGACATCGTCGAGAACATGGAAGATGGCTCGCTGGTGTTTGTGGCATGGATATGAATGTGTCAAACTTATGCTGGCTCCCACACACATACACTGCCACCCAAACACACACACACCCACGCAAGAACACCCACACACATGTCGGTGTGCGTGCAGAAATTGATAAGAAACGGAATAACCCTCAAGAAAATTTGCGGCGAGCGAACGTATGTGTGTATGTGTGGGTTTGTAAGGATGTGAGAGGCACTGAGAAAATGGAAAACAAAACCAGAAATGCCTGCACAAATAAGAAAATAATAATAACAACAACAACTAGAAGGGAGAAGCAGAGCTAAGGTATGCGTTAAGGAGTCTTGAATACTCTTTACTAGAATAAAAGGAAAAAATTAACTTCAATTTTTATATTAGAAGTAAGAGAAGAGAAGTTTGTTTCTTAACTTATTGAATATTAAAACAAAAATCATCATTTTATTATTTGTAATTTATATAATATATAATTTATTAAGTTCAATATCTACCATTAT
>JAEIIL010009682.1:0-10170 GCA_018905715.1 Drosophila lini | reverse complement strand
CAAGGGTATACAAACTTCGGCGTGCCGAAGTTAGCTTCCTTTCTTGTTTTTGTTTAAATTCATTTTACTTAACATTATATTCTGCTACTATAAAGTGTTGTTTGTAATGTTTAGTTTTGACTTTTAGTTTTCCTTCACATAAGGCATTTAATTTTACTTTACTTTCAGAATAATTATACGTTTTCCATATGCATATACTGTTATAAAAAAAACACGCGATAATTGGAAATAAATGTTTCTTTATCTTTTGGCAGATAAAACATATTGCTCCTAAGCAGAGTGCGAGAGAGTGATACCGCGCTTCACTGATGAAAGATCGATGCATTTTTGCCATTTTTCATCAGACATTCATCAAACTTTTGTTTGATGTATTCGTCCGAGTCCCTGTTGGCACTTTCAGTCGCCATTACTTGTAACTAAAGGCACACCTCTCGTGTTTATATAAGAGGCTTCTGGCGATATTTTATTCAATACAACCCATTTTAATTTTAATAAAATATAAATATTCGATTATGAACATACAGTGCTCGCGCGTTCTCCCTCCGAAATTATCCATCTGCAAGCCACTGATCTATTTCCGCACTTCGATTGGAAATTGGTCCGGAAAAGAGAGCCATGAAAATTAATTGACAAATATTCGAAAGGCGTCGACACATTTATGCACCCTCATTGGCGGAGAGAACTTCCGGTCCGGGATCTGGTCCTGCTTCTCGTTCTCGTTTTGACTCCGATTCCGGCTGGGCTCGGCGGGATCCACGGGGAGAAGAGTGTCAACGGCAGCTCCGAATGCCGTCAAGTGCCGCTCGTTGGCACCTCGTAAAGACCCGAAGGCAAACAAAGCGTTTGATCAATATTATCGCCACTCTCTCATTAAAATGTTTCCTTGAAAAAATAGGAACAAAATATATTCTAGTGACTACGTCTTAAAACCGTGGTCAACTATTTTACGTTTTTCGAAAGATATTCCCCAAATAGATAATTTTCCACTTGTTCCCTTCCTCATTTAACTTCCATCTTTATTCGTTTTGTTCAAAAGCAAGTAAAAAATAAAAAAGTGTTTTACGTAAATGTATAATGCTGCTGGGGAAAATCGCTCTCTGATCGCCAACATAGGAGGAGGAGTAGAGAGCAGGAGGAAGCTGTGGTCGTTCCCAGGAGACAGTCCTTAGGCGCGTCCGGCGACAAGGAGGCCGACGATCAGCAGGGAGAAAGAGAGTGCCGCCTGGACGGCAGAGTCGCGGGCCAGCGGAATGAGGGTGTCATTGGCGGCGAGGAAGTTGCATCCGCGTCCCTCGCAGGTGAAGCAGTGTCCGTCCTTGACGCACTGCTTGTTGGCACGCGCCGAGGTGAGGCAGCCGCGCTGGAAGGACCCGTCCACGGTGCGGTTGCTGTTGCGGATGTAGCACTGATCGCCGAACTTGTAAATCGGGCAGATCGAGGCCAGTTTGTACGTCTCGTTGGCGCACACCGACCACGTCGAGTTGCCCGAGCATTGCAGGCACTGGGCGCGGCTCAGCGGGAACAGGTTCCGGTTGCAGCCCTCGCTGAAGGTGCACGTCTGGCACACCAGCTCATTGTTGCACGTCGATCGAGTGGCGTTGTCCAGATCGGCGGCACATCCGCGGATCGTGTAGCCATCTGAAGGCGGGGAGGCAGGTTAAATTATTACTCAAAGTGCGCCTATTGATCCTAATTACTTTAAAGTTAAGTAAATTAATATTTAGCTGTCACTTACCGACGACGCGGGAGTAACAGTTGGAGGAACCGTCGGAGCAGTTGCGGTTGAGCAGGCTCAGCGGATCGGTGGCGCAGCGTTCGTTGGTTTTCGAGTTGCACTGAATGCAGCCATCTGCGAATGAAGCGAGGGGAACGGACCGGGGCGAGCCTGATTAGATTACAGTAATTACTCAGCTTTTCCACGGAAACAAAAATGGTAGCAACTACTCTCTCATCCGGTGTTCAAGGTCCACATTCTCATAGTGCCTGCCTTCCTTATAGAGGGTTCTTAAAATGGCTTAGCTTTAGACAAAATCTACTCTAGGTTGACTTTGAACTTTTCTATGTTATTTGGAAGAAAGCTAAAATGTGGCATTTACAACCAACTTCGAACAATGTGTTCTTTTTGGAGCTCCTAGCAGAGATCCCAAATTTTTAGCCGAAAGTAAGTTAAAACCTTGCATTTTAATTACCAAAATTAGAACAAATCAAATTTAACTCTGTTTGATTTATAAAAGGTCCTCAACTGTTCCACCAGCTGTTAATGTCGCGCACTGTACTGCGCTCCTCTTGTTATCTATTTTAACTTTTTTTCATATTACCGCAATTGATTCTTATCGACAATGTACATGGGCCCAAAGTGAGTTAACGGCGTATACATACATAGTGTGTATGCCTCACACACAAGATAAGTTAAGAAAATTTACAGTTTAGGTATTAGGAAACTATAAGCAGGGATGTATTTTGGCACAGTAGTTAAATGTTCAAATTAGGCATAAAATAAAGCCATCGTTGTTTACCGATTGAACATGGTAACATGAAAAACGAAAAAGTATTAACACAGGAGTTTTATTTATAATACGGCTTCCGCAGTTTTATAAGTTCTTTTCTGTAAAAATAGTTTTAGGACAATTG
Organism: Drosophila lini; assembly: GCA_018905715.1. NCBI lineage: Eukaryota > Metazoa > Arthropoda > Insecta > Diptera > Drosophilidae > Drosophila > Drosophila lini. The sequence continues at coordinate 7,539 of JAEIIL010009682.1, read as the reverse complement.
TTACCGAATTTCGAGGCTTTCTGGAGAATAAACTAAAATTCATGAAACAGCAAATTAATATACATATCCAAAGCTGCTGCACGACTTTATTGTTTAAAGTACAAAAATATATATGCCTGGATACACATATTCACCAATGGATATACACATAAAAAAAAATAATGCTGACTCCAGGTCAATCGGTATTGATTTTTTTGTAAGGGAAGAGCAATCTTTTTCCCATCTTGATCCATTTATAATTTCATAATATATATTTATTTTATTTTATTTGGCGGCTGTACAAACACACTGAAAAAAAATTGAGTTTAGTCCAATTCGAAACAGTTGAAGGCCGCTATATGTATGTATGTATAGGCTATCGATAAGATATGCCGCTGTTCAAATTTATTTTAGTGTCCATGAGACCACCGCACCTTCTTACATAATGCACTACACCGTCAGAAATAATGTATTAAAAAAAAAACACTTGGTGCAAAAAAAGGTCAAAGACCAAAGATTTACCGCAACTGATGTAGGTCAGAAATGACACGGCCGCAATCACCAACAGGTAGTACTTCATGTCTGAAAATCTATTTCACTCTCTGAGGCGAGCTAAGTGGTTAATTTGTGAAATTCACGGCGATCGGCTTACGACGATGAGGGCTGGCTCTCGACTGACTGAAAATCCAGCGGACTGTGTGCTTCAGCTCCAGCCAGGTGGGACGGGATTCGTATTGGGAGCTTGCTGCGAGCTTGCTGATAGGGTCCGCGACAGGTAATGCAGCTGATAAGATACAGCGTGCTGAAACCTACGACCAGTGATTCAGTGGTAAGTCGTAACTATATTTTATGTATAGAATATATATGTATATTTCTTTTTTTAGCCATTTGAGTAACTTGTATGATTTATTTCCGCTTCTCTAAAGTATGTAAATCAATAAAAAATGACAAAGTGTTTTACATTTCGAGATTGAGCCTATAACTATGACTATGACTTCACTTTAATTATAGTATGTAAGTTGTTTTTTTATAAATTATATAAAACATCTCTGTGATTATTATTAATAGTGCTTTCGATAAGTTGCAAACATAACCTATTAAAAATTAGTTAATTAATTTGTATAAGACAAGACATAACATATGAAATTAAGACTAATAAATTGTACATTGACATTTGAGTGCTAGTAACTCAGACCTTCGAGCATAAGTTTGTTAATTAATTCAGAATAAATAATTAATAGGATTAAAAAAATTGTTAATATAATCTTTAATAAAGCAAAAAAAAATAAAAAAGTTGTAGCGAAAAAATGAGTGAAACAAGAATATTAACTATATTTTATATATTATAACTTGACACTTATATTTAGTGTTATTTTAGTACTAGCGATTACGATGATTTGCGTAACGATATGATTTTTCAGATGTTTCTCCAATATGGATTACTTTCTCTGGTACGTAAGTTAAGTTTTAATAGGGATCCGTACTTTACTCATCATGAATTTAGCTTTCAAATGGTGAAATAAATTTTGAGTTTCTGAAATTATTAGTATGGGTTTATGTTGTGAAATTAAGAAGTGTGTATTTATTCTTCAACTTTATTCGTTTAGCATTTTAAACTTTTACAATCATTTGCGCGCCAAGCGAAATCGTTCCACAGCGGGCGATATATGTGATCCTTGCCATATCGCTGAAAATTAGGACTTACGGTCATACTGCTCCGCATTTTGACAAATTCAGTATTAATGGCAAAACATCGATATATTGCTTCAGTGCTGCCAAGTTATGACCACATTTTTTTTTAATTAATTTAACCCGGAAACACAGTTTGGCAATTGAAAAACGATAGAGTTAGTTGAACAAAGCTATAAGCCTGCAGAAAATTTAGCTAAAGCGAGTGTAGTTAAACAATATTTCTAGACGCTCTTAAATTGGAACAGAATAATATTCTAAGAATATCGACGTTTTTGACATTAAAATGGAAAAAGTTCTACGCAGCATTTAAGGAAAGCACGATGCTGCCAATTGTTTTTCAAAAGCAAAAATAACGTGAATTGTTCCAAGAGAAAGAGCTACAAGAGCTAGTTTTTACAATTTATCGCGCAGAAGCCCGCCAAATCTAGCGGGCAAAAAGCTATCGATGTTCGACTCATCGATACTTTCAGCATCACTATCTTCTAGCAAAATTAATGACAAAAAATAATACCTTAAAAAATTTAGTTCATGTTTCTCCACCTCTATAACTATCTCCTGGCAAATATTTTGGCAAACAACTGAGCCATGCATCAGACGCCGCGTACGCCTGCGACACCCGGAACACCGGCGACGCCCGGCAGCCTGGCGGTGGAGATAGCTCGCGTCCAAAACACAGCGCTGGCGGAGTTCAAGAAGCCCACGGGTGTGATGAGTTCGAAGAACAAGCCCCAGATCCTCACAGAGGAGAAGTACATCGAGGAAATGTCGAAGATCATCCAGCGCGATTTCTTCCCGGATTTAGAGAAACTTCGTGCGCAAAACGAATACCTGGACGCGGAGTCTCGCAGGGATTTTGTTCAGATGGCCGAGATCCGGGAGCGCTACAGTCTTGGAAGGATTCCAGGAACGGGGAGGAGCAGCAGGCGGCAGAATCAGCGCAATAATGGTGAGTACTTAAGTGGCGACTTTATTGCGGTTAATTCTATTTAACTAGCAAACATTCTTTCCTTCAGCCATGTCTCCAGCTACGTTTGAGACGCCAGTGAGCCAGGCCAACGACAACATCACCCCATTGCCACCCTCGCGACGATTAGACACTCCTCGCTCCACTGCCGGTTCCGAAAAAAGCGACGCCGAAGGCGGGGCGGACAGCACCTCGAAACTCTCCCTCGACGCCTTCCTGCAGAACTACACTAGCGAGGATAACCATAGTTTCCAGGAGATAATAGAAACCGCGGAAGCAAAGTTGCGCCAGAAGTACGCAGTTCTGTACAGCCACGAAAAACTGTCCGCGGAGCAGCTGAAACGGGCCCTGATGTTACCCAGTATAGAGAAACAGTTTGAGGAGCCCGATCCCCTCAGGAAAATCGAGACCTGGAAGTACACCAACATGAACTCCATCATGTATGTGCCCGAAGGCGTAGAGTTCACCGAAGAGGAGCGTGTCCAGGCGGCGGAGCGGAAGCAAAGCATTCATCATGGGGCCACCAGACTTCCGCACGAGGCTCAGCACAGGGAGACTGTGGGTGAGGCACCAGCTGCTGGAACTAATGAAAGCACAGCCACGCCGCGGATACGAGGCTTTGATCTCCTGCGCTCACCCTCGCCGCGACCCGGCGAGGCTTTCTCGCCCATCATGACCTGGGGCGAGATCGATGGTACTCCCTTCCGCTTAGATGGCGGCGACACGCCGCTACGCCCCACCCAGGGACCTTCCTTTCGGATCAATGAGAACTCCCGGCGCGAGAACATAGCCATTGCCTTGGCCGAAAGGGTTAGCGAAAAGATGCGCAATCAGAAGCAGGTGGCTCTGGACACCGCGCGTCGGAATATTGGTTCTCCGCTCATACGCTCTAATATGGAGCGCCTGGCGAGCATGTCGCCGGCAGCCCAGCGCTTGGCCACCGGGAAATTGGGTATTCGCGGAACGCCCGTCATATCACACACACCATCGCCTCTTAGTGCCCGGAGGCGAAAGGTTACACCGGGCGTTGTGAAGGGCACAACTCCGCTGGGTCCGCCCAAGCAGGTCTCTGAAAAAATTAGCACTCCAGCAAGGAGCACGCCCATCGATACGGGCTCCACGCTCACAGACGATCTGCTCAAGATACCCACTAAGCGACGTAGTGCCGCGGATTTCTTCTAGCAAATACTCCTATTTTTCCTCAAACCCTTGGATTCTATGCAAAAAAAAAAATCCAAAATAAATATCACAAAGTAAAATTCAGTATTCCCTGAAGCGTCATTAAACATTTTTTATTTGCATTTGCATGTTTAATTTTGTGATACCTCGCTTGGCTTAATTAATATTAATATCTTTGGTCGCAAAACCCATTTTCAAACTCTGCACACTCTTGGTTTCAGTTAAGACTGATAAGAAAAGCATTATCGCTGGTTTAGTAGATCTGTTATCGGCTAGAAACATGTCTGTATGTTCGTAGTATGTGCGTTTGTACACTTCATTCACAGTTTTCTCTAATTTATTTTCTTATTTCCAAAAAGCTAAATGTGTGTTAAGATTTTTATTATATTTTATTTATTAGTAAAGGCTCCGGAACTCATATATGTATATATACAATACCACCAAATTTAATTCAGAAAAGTTTTTTGTATTAAATTTAATTTTAAATCAGAGTTAGCTGCCAATAGCATTTCTAGGTTCTAAAATGTTTCGTCCCTGTAGTCGACATGATCCCCGGACTTGAACTTCTGGGCCTCAAGAACCTGGATGAAACGTGCCGTGGTTTGAGCTGGGGTCAGCATGGTTTTGCCCTCTCGTTGCTCTCGGAACATGGCCACTATGGCCGGATCGTGGGCCTCGCGCTGAACCTGCACGGTCATCTGGGTGTCGATGACACCTGGGGCATAGTTGAGCACCAAGGTTTCCGGTGCTGCTTCCTCCGTGGCCAGCACGCGGAAGTACATCTCGCGGGCGGCCTTCACGGTGCAATAGTGGGCCATTGAGGATATGGGCGCAATGGCCGCCAGAGTGCTGAGGTTAACCACCAACTTAGGGACGCCCTGGAACAGTCGCATGAACTCACAGTTGAGGGCAATGGCAGAGAAGACATTGATGTGGTAATACTGCTGCAGGAAGAGTGTGTCCCCGATCTCCTTGGCCCGCTTAGAGGTGTCCCCCACTGTTCCGGCATTATGGATCACGATGGCTCGCTTAAAATCCCCATTTCCGCCACGGGCGGTCTCCAGGATCTTGGTGAAATCCTCTGTTCTGGCTGTACTCAACTCCAACGAGTATGTGTGCACGGCAAGATTGGGCTCCGAGCTCAAGATCTGCGTCTTCACCTCTTCCAGCAAGGCCTGGTTTCGTCCTAAAAGAGCGACCACGGATCCCTTGGCCTCGATTTTTCCGGAGAGTTGGTGGGCAAACTCCCGGCCAATGCCACGAGAGGCTCCGGTCACCAGTAGGAAAGTGCGTTGCTTCAGATTCATAATTTTAGCAGCTATTTTACTGAATTACTTTCTATTTCCCACACACACGTTCCAGCGGCAACAGTTGGCTGCCTTCTTTACTGGGGTTTTTTAACTCGCTTTTACCTGATGCCGACAGCTTTTTCACAGCTGACCAAAGCTCACTTTATTTAGCCAGGAGCGTATTCGGAATCAAATTAGTAGGGGTTTTGAATGTTGGAATAATACATATAGAAATACGGGATGACAAGCGATCAATCATTTTCCAATAATATTCATTATCTAGCGATATTTGCATATACAAGAAAATCATATAGGTTCGGATTTGGTTTAGGATTGGCCACACGATAAATACAGGAAATTGTTTTCCTACGACTACGCCCATGCCATTCTCTCTCTCTCTCCATTACAGACTCTCTCGCGCCTCCTTTACTCCCCCTTTAAATCTCCTCTCTTCTCAATCGCCTGCTTCTTTCTCGCGCTTAAAGCTCCGCCCAAATGGGGAAAGGTTATCGCCGGCTCTTGCTTAATGGTTTTATTTAATTAATTGTCTATGTTTTATTAATCGCATCGTTAATGTCGGCGGCTGAACTGCCGGTAGAATATCGCAGAAATTACTGTCTTTATCGTAATACCTTTAGCTAAATAATGGAATGCGTGAAATCAGCGGGCGATAAAGTCAATGTCAAGGTCGGACCGGCCAGCGGCTGCCAAGCGAAGAAGAGTTGAGCTCGACTCGAAATTCGCGCAATCTGCTCAGTAAAGCTCGGCAACTTTGTAGCAGTAATATATGTGCATATGTATGTATATGATGTAATTTAATATTCAATAAGAAAATAAGCTAACTTCAGGGCACCAACATTTGTATACCCTAGCAGTTTTTAAGTGGATCGTTAAAATCAATGCAGTTCGGCCAAAGGAAAAACTATTATGAGAAGTGATCCAAACGCTATTAATGTTACTTTGAAACACCGTATTTTTTATTTATTTTCCAAGGCTTTTGTATAAATTCAATTGATTGATTCCTTCTGACTAGCTAGATAATATTATAAGTTAATTTCGATTAAACGTTAAAATTGTATAAAATGGTGAAAAAATAAAACCAACTTAAATATACGTTTTCACTTCAATTATATATGTATGTATACTTCTTATATTCACACTTATATTTAAAATCCAAGTTCCTGAACCATAAAAAATGATCATACCTCAAAGTAGACGAAACTATATTAAAAATGCGCAAAATAAAAATATTTTGATTTAATTTCCTGATTGATCCTAAGGCTGATTGATGATCTACACGGTGCCGACTTATATACTAATACAAAAAGAAGAAAAAAGACTATCTGCAAAGTTTTATTTCGCTAAAAAACCGAGAGATTAGTTTGCATAAAAACAACGGTAGTTAATCTCGGTTGCTGATAAAGAATATATTTTTGATATAAATGACTTCGTTTCAAAACTTCTGACTAATATGATAATACCATGCAAAGGTATATAAATAATGCAAGTAATATGTATCTCGACTGCAAAGGAATAAATAATAATACGAAATAAGAATAATAATACGAAACAAGAACTCATTTATAGAAATTGTGCTTATGTTTTTGTTGAGTAATTTCGAATATGCATAATATTTTTTTTACCTAAAACTTAAAATATTACAATAATAAATTATAAATTACCTAAAGTTCACTTAATCGTTTTTTAAAACCAAAAACACAACCACACACCAAAACAAGAACCCTAAAAGCCCCTTTCAACTAATAAACAATAATAATAATGTTTAATCTTTAACAGCGAGGAAAAAATACAAAAAATGATTGCTTTTCAATGATTATGGAAGATCAACAGTACAACATTGTTGGCAAGTTTAAAATTCTAGAATCTACATATGTCAATTGCTGTCTCGGTTCCCCTCATCGAAAGCTCTGAATACCGTAAATAGAATTTTAATTACTAAATAATTATGTATATTCCCCTGATTATGGAAGCTCGGAAACTTTCAATTCTTACCTCGAATTCAATGTTTTGTTGTTGAAAATGTTGTTAAAATTAGTTAAGGTGTTGTGTTGCTTTTTATACAGATGTGGCTTGGGATCCAAATTGGTCTGATTTTGGGAAAGGGTTTGGTAATAAGGAATCTTATTGTATTGGGGTAGTAGAAGTAGTTTTTCGGAGGATAGGGAGTCGGATCAGATAGCATATTTGCCTGGTGATCCTGAGCATATTTTGACAGCTTTCTGAATTGCTATCAATTCACTAGAGAGGAGTGAGGAATACCGGGGAAGAATTGATTACACTTTTAGCTGGGTAGTATGGAAGGGATAAGGATTTGCAGGAGTCGATGATTCTGTCTAATGTGCTGGGGTATCTGTAGTTTCTTTTTATACCCTTGCAGGGTATTATAATTTCAGTCAGAAGTTTGCAACGCAGTGA
>JAEIIL010009670.1:0-23739 GCA_018905715.1 Drosophila lini | reverse complement strand
TTAACATTAAATTAAGCAACTTCCTTAGGCAAAACCACTTTATAAAATATTTATAGTGCTAATTCAGCAACATTTAATTATATTTAGATCCCATTTATAATTTGTTTTAGCTAACTTTAAGGACAAACATTAATAAACAAAGATTTTAAATATTACTATTTAATTCTAAAACTGATTTAAAAAAAAAAAAGTAAGACTTACTTAGTAGAACTAATTCCAATACCGAAACCCATATACCCCGATATTTCTGTGCATTAAAATCCTATCCATTTACTAATAAAACTTGTTCATTTCAATTAAAATTACTCTCAGCTGGCCCCGCCAGCCCTTGTTCATTTCTCAAGCCCCCAGACATACAATTTTACTCCATCTTGTCTCCTGAGCCTTAACTCATTCTTATGCCACCGTCTTTTTTCTTTCACATCTTTTTGCAGGTTGTCAATTCACGTCGCGAAACAGATGCCGGCATCTATTGGTGTGAGGCGAAGAACGAACTGGGCGTGGCAAGGAGTCGAAATGCCACGCTGCAAGTGGCGGGTAAGTCAACGCAAAGCCACAGTCCCCACAGTCCTCTACACATTGAAAAAAATTTCAATAACACAGTCAGATGACAATACACCAATTCAAAAACGAACTTTTAAATATATTCCTAAACATTAAACGTGAACTTATACATTAAACTGAGGATTTAATAAGTTCTTTCCAAAGTATCTATAGTAAATAATTGGAAAATATTTTATCATCCTTGTGAAGTTTATCTACAGGATATTTATATTTTTGTTCGGTGTATTTACACTCCTCCTTTTGGAGCGTGTGGTGTGCGTTTTTAATATTCTAAATTGATGTTGATTTTTGCTGCTGCTGGTGCTGCTGATGGTGTTGTTGTTGTTGTGTCAAGAGTGTTGGGATGGGGCTGTTTGTGCGGGGGGCGTACTAGCTTTGCCCTTTTTTGCAGCTTGCCGCCCCAGCACCACCAAGCCCCCATCCGCACCCGCTCCCGCCCACTTAACTAACTAGCTGTGGAGCTGCTGCGTTTACAAGTTTTACGCTCGAACGCACCCACTTGTCTTCACAGAGGTCTCTTGCCGACCCACGCCCCCGTCCTGATCCTGCCCCTTTCGCACGCTCTATTGCTGCCTCCATTAACCCGTTTTCGTTTCACTTTTCCTCCTTTTTTTGGTTCGTATTTTGCCAGCTATTTTTTGGTTTTTCAAGCTCGGTCTGATGGCCTGAGCTTTTCCAGGCCTTGGGAAAAAATTTGTGTGTGTGCTGGATTTATTAGGCCATATGCCCAAAAAAAAAAAAAAACAAACAGTGCTTTGCCATTTGTGAGTTGGGACAGGTCTCGAATGAGTTTTGAAGGGAAATGCCATGGGTTAATGCACAAGCAATAACATCAAGCACAGATATATGCGGAAATTATTAAAATTTAAAAATGAGTTGGCTTGACACTAAGGAAAAACTGATATTTTCATATTAAAAACTTGATAATTGTAACCCAAATTTAGGGAGAGTTTGTAGACATTGGCGACTGACAAGATCTTGATTTATTTCTAGGATAAATTCGAGATTATAACAATATATAGGATGGTCGGTCATTCCATTTTTAAACTAACTATACCTAAGGTTAAGAAATTAAGCTTTATAAAATATTGAAATCTTAATTCAGTTTCTCACTACTTAACATTTGGGATCAAGGAGGAGCAGAGAAAGTAATATCTAGGCAGCACCCATTTTTACCCACACTTCTAAAGGTTCCCTGTATCTTCGACAGAAACCGCCACTTTGTCTTTTGTTGGCTAATATTTCTTTTATTTGCCTCTGCCTTTTCATTCCCGTCTGTCTGTCTGTCTGTTTGTCCTCCTGCCTGTCATGTCCTGGTTCTCCTCCCACATGAAAATCGATATTGCTCAGTGCGGAGTTTATTTTGCCTTCATGTTAGATTCCCTTTTCTTTTTTTTTGTACGTTCGCCTCCGTTTCGAGTCTTGTTTAGCCTCAGCCCGGGCTGGGTTTGCTTTTTGCGGTATATACCCCTGGGGAATATTTTTCAATATTTGCATGTAAATCACGAAAAGCACGTCAAATTTGTTTGCTTGGTTAAAACGTCGTTATTGCGGCTTGCGGTGGCTAAAAAGCAGGGGGCGAACTTGGCAAAGGCAGCGGCAAAAGGCGTTCACATTGATTGGGTTAGGCAATAAAAGAGGAAAATGGGGCTGGAGCAGGACCTCGAATCGTAGGCGGGTGCACTTGTTCACGTGCTTTTCTCCGCTTTTCCTTTTTTATCATTGGTTTTGTGGTCGGGAGTTTGTCAATAGTAAACATAAGTTGCACATTGTGTGTACATATAAGTATACACATTTGATGTTGTCAGCGCAATTTCGCTTTGAGCGCTGTCAACACACACGCAGCCTTTGACCTGATATTAAAGGACTCCCTCCGCTCGAGGATGATGGGTGAGTGAGTTCTAGGAGCCGTATGCTAAAGAGTAGAAATTAGAAAATTGTAGGGAAATTATTTCCGGCATTTTCGCAACCATATGTATAATTTGTTAAAGGTCTTACTGGGCGAAATTATGGTTATTAGTTCCTGACAAAGCGCGAAATGATTGAATATTCTTACAGAATTTACTTTTGAGTTCTATTAAAACCTCCATTCAAAAGGTTCGTAAGATGTCTTAAATTTGAATTTATTATCTTATCGATATTATTATTACAATACTCAATTTAATAGAGGGAGCTCCAGGAACATCTTAAATTGCCCAATTAAATTTTGGCAATGACGTAATAAATAGTAATCACTGCATAACTTTCCGTTAGTGCTTCACAATTATCCGAGAACAGTCTGTTCATTAGCTTAAATTGATCACGTCGCCGACTTCAAGTAGTTGCCTTTTCTGGCAGGCTATCATAAATCTCCCCGTAAACAAACACACACTGACACAGGCACACATATTATGGCCACGATAAATATAGATAAACGGTCATTTATTAACTCATTATCAGCAGCTGTCCGAATCCTGCGGCTAGAAGCGTTTTGCACCTTTGGAGCGGCGCGGCGCAGAGACTTTTCCGCTCCGACGAGCCTCCAACGTGACCCAACATCGGGAAAAATAACGAAACGGACAAGGACGAGGCCTACACAACTTTTGCCCAATGGCACTGAACCTGACACTGATTATGACTTTGATTAATTTATTGATGGTTGGCGTGTTTCCTGCTGTGTGTGTGCCTTCGGTTCGTGGTCCCGAGTTTGGCACAGGTTTCTATTAAAACTTTTGCCACGACTTTAATGGGGTCGCTGCTGGGAAGGGAAGGGATGGAAGTTGGCCAAATTTCCCTTCACTTTTCCTTCACGGCTGAAGGCTGCTCTTGCCGGCACTCTTTGATTCATGCTGATTTATTACGCTTCAACTTTAAATTTAATAAAAGTCATGGTTTTAGCACATTTTTGCATAACCAAGATGGCAAAAACTAAACCAAAGCAAAGGAAATCTCAACCGAAAAAAGCGCCACAAAAAAGTAAAAGAATTCGCTTATTCACTTTGTAGATTACAAAAAAATAAAAGGAAAGCGAAATTTAATTTACGTAAAAGCTGCTTTCGCTATGGATTTATTCGTTGAATTTACCCGCATATATATATATATACTATATATTTTTTCGTTGCACAAAAGGTTGTTTTTGAGGGCAAACGAGAAGAGGCGAAAAAAGTCGAGAAATTTACTTGGCTACGCTTTTGGAGTGCTTGAAAGTTGCTTGATTTATTACACCAGAGTTGAGTTGCCCCCCGGAACATCCTTCTGCTATATGCACACAGGACAAATAGAGCTCTGAGGTGTGTGCAAATTACAGCATTCCCCTCTGACCACACACACACAAAGGATGATAGGGGGCAGGAGCAGCTGAATTATCCTACTGCTTTCCGCTTTTGTCGCTCCAAATCTGCGACTGCTAAAGCAAAATGTTGATAATACTCTGATTTACTATGCAAAAGGCGGACAGCGAAAGAGAGCTTTAGCAATGCGTTTCAGAGGGAAGTGCAGTCAGAGTGATTTTGACATAAAATGGAGCACAGGAATAGGAAAAGGAATCCCTTAAAATGGAAAATGGAAAAAATTCTATTGAAAGCTTAAATGATAGAATATATTCTTTGAACCATACTTACTAGAAGCCTTTGAGATTATTTAAATATCCACAAATTTATAGAAATCAATCTTCCTTCCCATATTGCTTTTTATTTTCATTTATATTACTTGAAGCTCTTAAATTAATATTGAAACACCTGGCCTTAATCGAATTTTGGCCATCCGCCATTTATTTTGATGGCCAAATTGAATCAAATCAAATTCTATCAATCCCATCATCGAACAGCATGAAATTGAATTAAAAACTGCGTAGAAATTTCGGATGGAATGGAGTTTTTTCTGTTACAAATTAGAAGGCCATCTTTCTTCTCTTGCTCTCGGTCTCCTCGAGGCGTATAAAAATCACATTTATGCCATTTACCAACAATTTATCTTTGCTGTCAGGCCGCAAACACGCGCTCAAGAGAGGGATAGCCGCAGGTCAGGGAAGGGGACACAGGGAATGACTGGGACACCGACGTGGGGCATTTATCATGCAAAAACCCCCTGATAATTTATAACCACCAGTAAATGGACAGGGGCCAAGCCACAAACACACACATACTCCACACACTCAGCTCGGTCCCTCCGTAATAATCATTTGCTCATCTTTCGTCCACTCACATGGCCACATTCTCCTCCTTTTTTTCGTTGTCCAGTTCTCCGTGATGAGTTCCGCCTGGAGCCGCAGAACACCCGGATCGCCCAGGGCGATACCGCCCTGCTGGAGTGCGCCGCGCCTCGGGGCATTCCCGAGCCAACAGTCACCTGGAAGAAGGGCGGACAGAAATTGGATTTGGAGGGCTCGAAGCGAATACGCATCGTTGACGGCGGCAATTTGGCCATCCAGGATGCCCGGCAGACTGACGAGGGTCAATACCAGTGCATAGCCAAGAATCCTGTCGGAGTGCGCGAGTCCTCGCTGGCCACGCTCAAAGTGCACGGTAAGCTGTTTAACCCATGAAATGTTAGGGTGCCATTTTCGGATCAGTTCGTAAGAATGGAATTTTATTTAGAGTTGGAAGTACTTTCGGGAGACAGTCGATTTTATTTATTATTTATTAAACTTTTTTATTATTTAAACTTATTAATTTTTCCAAAGAATTTATGAACATTTTTCAAGGAGTTCAAGTAAGCTATCTCTATTAAGATTAGTTTTAAGAGAGAATATTTGCTTAAAATCATTCGACATTTTGAGATGGTATACTAGAAAATAGATTTTTTAGTGGCTTATATTTCGTAATATTTATATTTTACAACTGTTTTTTTTTTCCTGTTCCCTACATATATTTATTCATATCCAACAAATTGAAAAATGAAAAGCCTGCCATAGAGGACTAACTCCCGTTCGTTCTAGGGTTAATGGTTAGAATAACCGCCACCCAATCCGAGCACCTTCAATCAATGTGTCATGTCCAATTTGCTGGAATGTGACTTGGGTTGGGCTCTGCTTACGTGGCCATATTGGGTTGAGGTTTTTTGATTAAAGTGCCGCTTATCATTTCCCCCGTTGGCTTATTTCCATTGCAGTCAAGCCGTACATCATCCGTGGGCCGCACGATCAAACGGTTCTGGAGGGGGCCTCGGTGACCTTTCCCTGTCGAGTGGGTGGCGACCCCATGCCCGATGTTCTATGGCTGCGAACTGCCTCGGGCGGTAACATGCCATTGGGTAAGTTCAAAGATATTTGTTTTTCAAAAGAAAACTAATGAGAATAATTTTTAATTTCGTATTTAATATTTTTCATTATTAAAGATCGCGTTAGCGTTCTGGAGGATAGAAGCTTAAGGCTGGAGAGGGTCACAATCGCCGATGAAGGTGAATACAGCTGTGAGGCGGACAATGTCGTGGGTGCCATCACTGCCATGGGAACTCTGACCGTCTACGGTAAGTTTTTTTTTTTTTGGGGAGATCTCAGAACCTGATTACCTCATGTTAGACAACCGCTAGTCGAGCACTTTAGCTAATTAGTCTACCCATGCTCCTCCTCCCCGCACTCACACTGTAGCCCCCCCGAAATTCATCCAACGTCCTGCGAGCAAATCCGTGGAACTCGGTGCGGACACTTCGTTCGAGTGTCGAGCCAGTGGAAACCCCAAGCCGACTATCTTCTGGACCATCAAGAACAACAGTACACTCATATTCCCTGGAGCACCGCCGTTGGATCGATTTCACAGCTTAAACACCGAAGAAGGACACTCAATATTGACGCTTACCCGATTCCAAAGAACGGATAAGGACCTGGTGATACTGTGTAATGCCATGAACGAAGTGGCCAGCATTACGTCGCGGGTTCAGCTGAGCTTGGACTCCCAGGAGGACCGCCCCCCGCCGATTATAATATCGGGTCCTGTGAACCAAACACTGCCCATCAAGTCCTTGGCTACGCTTCAATGCAAGGCTATTGGTCTGCCAAGTCCCACGATTTCCTGGTACCGCGACGGAATACCCGTGCAACCCAGTTCGAAGCTGAATATTACGACTTCCGGCGACCTGATAATATCCGACCTCGATCGCCAACAGGATCAGGGACTGTACACTTGTGTGGCCAGTTCGCGGGCTGGTAAATCGACGTGGAGTGGCTTCCTTAGAATAGAACTGCCCACCAATCCTAATATCAAGTTCTACAGAGCTCCGGAGCAGAGCAAATGTCCCACAGCGCCGGGACAACCCAAAGTTCTAAATGCCACGGCGTCGGCTTTGACTATTGTCTGGCCCACGAGTGACAAAGCTGGCGCTTCATCCTTCCTGGGTTATAGTGTAGAAATGTATTGCACAAATCAGAGCAAAACCTGGATACCCATAGCCTCTCGACTGAGTGAACCGATTTTCACCGTCGAAAGCCTTACCCAGGGAGCTGCTTACATGTTCATCGTCCGAGCGGAGAACTCTCTGGGCTTCTCGCCACCCTCACCCATCTCGGAACCCATAACGGCAGGAAAGCTGGTGGGAGTTCGAGACGGCAGCGAGAACTCTGGAACCTCGCAGCTCCTTCTCAGCGATGTGGAGACCCTACTGCAAGCCAACGACATCGTGGAGCTACTGGAGGCCAATGCCAGTGACTCGACCACCGTGCGACTCTCTTGGGATATCGACAGTGGCCAGTATATCGAGGGGTTCTATTTGTACGCCCGGGAGCTCCACTCCAGCGAATACAAGATGGTAACACTGCTCAACAAGGGTCAGGGACTCAGTTCCTGCACGGTGCCTGGACTGGCAAAGGCCTCTACGTACGAGTTTTTTCTTGTGCCATTTTACAAGAGCGTCGTAGGAAAACCCTCTAACTCCCGGCGGGTGCGAACCCTGGAAGATGGTAAGGCCTTGGTTGAACCAACCAGCTCATCCTTCAGTTTATATTATTTAAAACATAATTAAATATAAGATTATTTTCTTTAATTTTGATTGAAAATTTAAAGTGATTCACCTCTTGTTCACAGTTCCTGAGGCGCCCCCATATGGCATGGAAGCCATCCAATTCAACCGCACCTCGGTCTTCCTGAAGTGGTTACCCCCGCAACCAAATCGGACTCGCAATGGTTAGTAATCTATATTTATGAAATTAAATTTGTTTTAATTATTAGGTTTGGAAACAAGAGATATTTAAACATGTAGCATGTAAATTGGACTTTGCAATCAATTTCGGTTTTGGTTTCCAAGAAGTCCAGATATCCAGAATAATAGACTACAATTTAGCTTCCTGATTCCCCCAGAGATTCATAAGTAATCCTGTCACTTCCTTTGTCAAAATACCTTTACTGGAGCGTTTCAGTGCGGATGAACTCGCTCTTCTTTTGTTTACATTTAATTTCATTTGTGTGAGTTTTTCCCCTCTCTCTCTCTTTTGCGTTCAACCCCATCGGAAAATCGCCATTGAACAGGCATCCTCACCAGCTACAATGTGGTCGTCAAAGGCCTGGACGTGCACAATACGACGCGGATATTCAAAAATATGACCATAGACGCGGCCACCCCCACGCTGCTCCTGGCGAACCTCACCACGGGAGTCACCTACTATATCGCAGTGGCTGCGGCCACCCGGGTGGGAGTCGGACCCTTCAGCAAGCCGGCTGTCCTCCGCATCGATGCACGCACCCAGTCCCTGGACACGGGCTACACGAGGTGAGTGGGGTGCACTGGGAGAAAAGGATTTACTACCTTTGAAATTACACAACTCTTTAGAGTAAAATCAACAGTCCAAAGTGCCATTATCGTTATTTTTTGGGCGAAGATTCTCCTGATATATTTCGCCAAGTGTAACTCGCTTTTGTGTGGGCATTGTGGGGCTGCTCATTTGACTGCCAAGTGTCGCAGCGAGGTCCACATCAATCCATTAACAGCCAACGACAATGGCCAACGACTTTTGCGACCATTAAACTAAGCCTCCGCCCGGGCACGTACACAGCTCCATCCGCAGCCCCGATAGCCGTTCTCATTCCGGGCTCTTTATTGTGTTGTCTATTGCAGATATCCCATCAGTCGTGATATTGCCGATGACTTTTTAACACAGACCTGGTTTATCGTCCTGCTGGGCTCCATCATTGCCATAATTGTGTTTCTATTGGGCGCATTGGTTCTATTCAAGCGCTATCAATTTATCAAGCAGACCTCGCTGGGCAGTTTACATGGTGAGTGAACTTTAATTTAAATTTATATTTATTTTCCTCTTCCTTTTTGCATGGTAATTGCTTGTTCTTTTTTGTGTGAAGATTTACAGGGCGGTGGGTATTGAAGCTCAATTTAGGGTGTAAAGCGTTTAAGGCTTCACGAGCCTGTAAATAGGAAGCACATTAAGTGTAGATAAATTTGTGCGTGGAGTAAAGATTAAATGAACATCGATAGCTCCAAATATTGAAAATCTTTTGAATTTAAAAGGGAACTACTTAAAATACAAGCAAGTAAGATATATAAATGCTTAAACAATACATTAAAATTCCAGTCCGAATTTATTCTCCAGAGTTTTGCCCCTTTTAACTTATACTCCACTTTGATGGGACAATCTCCATTCCGGTCTGGGACATGCAAGCATTTTGCTCCCAGCTCTCCTCCACTCCGTAATCTATGATTTATGACTCGAGCATTTATGGCCGGTCTCAATTAGGTTGCCATTTTGTAAGCCACAATAACTGCAGACACAGGACACGCACTCATAACATTGTAAAGACTCAAGGAACCAAAAACCAAGGGTAATAATCTTTGGCAGTAAGCCACAGCGCCAAGGTTAAACCGACTATAAAAAGATAAACAAGCCACGATAACTAGAGCAGCAGTTGGGGAGTTTTTCGGCTTTTATTTGGAGAGAAGGAGCCACAATAAAGAGGGTCCTGTATCGTACATAAAACGACAAGCGCTCACGTGAAAATCACATCAATTGTCTGGCTGCAGAAGTCTAAATATAAGCAAGCAAACAAAGGGTTTGTAGTTTTCTAGAAGCTAAGAAAGTTACCCTGTAAAAATTATAGTTAATCATTCAATTTTTATATATTTATTAGAGAATGGAAAAATCCTATGCTGTAACTATGTAATAACTAAAGTTCCCAGCTAAACTATAAAGGCAACACTTTATGAGCCAAAATAAAACGCTTACCTGCTCTTCCAGCATACCCATTTAGCTTAACAACTATAGGGCATTTACAATCTCGCTGGAAAAGGGCGTGCAAAAGCTTTTGCCAATTGAATATAAAAAGTAATTTCCGTCTTTTATTATTTGCACGTTACAACAGCGCGAGCTGAGCAAACCCCGGGCAGTCAGTTCTTCGTTTTAGTTTTAACGAGCCGTAATCATTGCCAGCACACACATAGACGCCATTCCGATATATTCAGTCTCCTGTATTTCGATTTTTTTTTTATTTCAGGCAATCACGCAATCGGAACCGTGCGAAAGTTTCCAACATTGCCGCTAAATGGAGGCGGAGCCGTCGGTGCCGTTGGCTCAAATTCGACAGCGGCAACTGGCCCCAATGGTCTCTGGATCGATCCCACCGGCGGCGTTTGGCGACAGGGGTCCGGAGCTGGCACAGGAGCTAATGGCACATGTACGACAAAGGAGCAACTTCCGGGATACGCACAGGCCACCGCCCAACAGGGACAACAGCCGACGCTCCTGCCTGATTACGAGAGGTGAGGCCCGGGTTGTTTATCAGCCCAGGAAGTTGGCTTAATATCCTGTCTGCGCTTCGCTGACTGTTTAATTACAATAAAAATTGGCCAGCAAGCAGAAGGCTTAAATGGGTTGGGAAACAAGAAATTATTTATACTTCCATATAAATTCAGTTAATGAAAATCGTAAGCTCCGCTTACAGGAAATTAATATATTTGGAGTTACAATTTAAATCCCTTTCGAAGGCATGACTTCTTGAATACAATTTACAATTTTTTCCAGTGGAAAGGACTGTGTTTATTTCCGCAACATTTTTGTTTTCTGTGTAACAACAAGCAAGGGGGTCTCGTTTGGTTTAAGTAAAATATCCATCGCACTATTTACGAGCTGGATCGTAAAAAATATATTTTGTGGGGCTGCAACCACTGCCTCCTTAAAATTCCCCCACCAAGGACGAAGCCACCCTCGAACGGAGAACCATCCGAAAGCCACCGCAGCAACAACAAACGCCATTAAATTGTTACACTTGAACGGGTTTTACTTTGGGCCATGGTAACTTACCCCGGCCCCGAACTGTTTACGTTACTTGAGGGGCAGGCAGATGGGTGGCACGTTGGCAGGAGGGTGCAGTGCAGCCGTTATTTAATTTCCATATACGCATTTCATTCATATTTCCCCGGGAAATGTATTGCAGAGTAAGGGATCGTAAATTTTCTTAAATTTAAGGTAAAACCTATAAGCTAGAGGAGAATATTGATTCAAAGACACTAAAGTCACAGATTGGAATCATTTATATTCAAGCCCCTTAAACCAGATTTAGCATTTTAATTCCCAAAATATTCCGAGCAACATGTCGATGACATTCAAGTAGCTTAAACTGTCTTGGATTCGACAAAACTCTTAAACTTTTCAATCCCAAAATTAAATCCTAACTTTCCGCGAACTGACAGACTAATAAAAGAAAACTCTGCCAGTTCGTCAAATGATTCTCGCGAAAGTTTAAGCCTAAGAATTTCTCCTTAGTCATCTTAATTCCATTGAGCCTAATCCCAGTTCCATATTCAAGCGACCCATTTCCACCTGCCCCTCCACTTTCCTTGTACTTCTTACTTAGGAATTTATAAAAAGGAAAAGCACATTTCCTTTGTGTTTTTCTTTTCTTGCCTTGAAGCTTAATGTACCGTTGCGGCAACAATAATAAAACAAAACAAAAAATGAGAAACAGAACAAAATAAAACCAAAATCCAAACAAGAGGCAATAAAAAAGTGGCAACTGCTGGCGACATATTGCTGTCCTACTCCGCGTACACCTGTCTGTCTCGCTCTCCCAACCCGGAAAACTTTAGCGTATTTATTTGCGGCATTTTACGCATTTATTTGTTTAGACTTCCCGTGCTCTGCTTTTCTTCATGAAGGAATATCCGCCACCTTCCACTTCACTTGCAATTTGGAGCATTTCCTACCACCCTCGCATACCGACGACTTCCCCCTCGAATACCGTTGCCACTTCCGTTACGCGACTTTCATTATTTCCGTTTCAATTTTTCCGTTGTATTCCTTCGAACCGAAGTTTTCCCTCTGCTGCTCACTTTTAACAACGTTGTAAAGTCGTAAAATGTATAACATAAGCAGGAATACACGAACAGGATCTTCTTTTATTTCCCTTGTTTACATAAACACTCCCCCGCCCCCTAGTTCGTCTCCGTCCCCGCGGAACACGTGCGACGAGCGGCGCCGTCATTACCTAAAATTTCCAATTAAAATATTTAATTTCTTTCGCGGGTTGTTGTCTGATTTGAGGGGCTAGAGTCGTTGCCAACCCCCCTGGAAAAACGCAATTTTCACCGCTAAATTAACAATTAAAAATTGATAGTCCTCGGGGAAGGAACTGGGGACTCTTCAGATCTCCATATTTTCATATTCCCCCGGTGTCCTTAGGGCCACAGCTTAATAGCTTGAGTCATTTCAAATTCCTTTGCTCACTCTGAGGCGTCCTCCGAAATGTGTTTTATAATTGGGTCAACCGTATCGGATATAAAATGATATGTCTTTGACGGAATTCAAGAATAATTATGCTAAAAATGCTAGCAATATCTCTCTGCTTTATGGTTTAATAGAGGACTCTAAAAATCCTGTAAATGGTAGTTTCTAAACTATCCAAACCACCGTGAAATTACCAAAACTATTCGGCTTTTCCACCCACCCACTATCCCCCTCGCAACGTTTTAGTAAATTTTTACGAGAACTCATTGGCAAAAGCAAAGCGATAGATAAGCATTATCTCATTAGCTAATTAGTGTGCAAAAATTTGTGCAATAAAAAAGTTTTTCTCGCTGCTTTTCCCTCTGTCTCGGAGAACGCTAACGCTAATTTTTTGTGTTGCCAGAAACTCGCATGGATAAAAGTTTGATTTGAATGCGAGTCCGGTTTTTCCATTTCCATTTCCGGTTGCTGCTGCCACGTTAATTCCTATACCCCCTCCTCCCTCTAATTACAGAGTTGGCAAATGCTAATGGGGAAATTTGTGTATTGTATTTGCCATATTTAACCAAATTGCAATTTCCATGGAACAGCCAGGACGGGGAGGTGCCCGAAGGGAAATTGCAGCAACAAATTTTTAATGAGCAGGTGTGAGTGGGGAATAATTTCCGGAGTTGCATTCATTGCCTAACAAAAGCAATTTCCTCCCATCAACAACAACGTCGAATGATTTATGAAATTGGTGATGTGAACCCCAGACAAGCATAAATTCACAGCAAATTATTTGCACTGGGAGATATTGAATACAAGAATATGTGAGAAAATCCCTAATGAGGGATGAGTAAGCTATATAAATAAAATTTTATAATGTAAAATTAATTTTTCAAAGACATTCAATTATTTATTGATTGAATAAAACTGATGCAAACTAATAAATTTTAACATAATATTATTAGACATTACCAGCTTTAATTAAATTTATAAAAAACCAGATAGAAAATCTGTAGAATAAATTTATAACATTTTTAGGATCAACATAAATCATACTCTAGTCTAGTCTAGTCTAGTCCAGTCTCCACGATTTGAACCAATTTTAAACTGTGGCCATTCCACCTCTCTTCCATTGCAGACTCTCGCCCCTGAATATGCCTGATTATGCGGAAGTCGCCTGCTCCACATTCAAGAGTCCCACCCATGGAGCACCCTCATCCGCGGGCGGGCCATCGTCGGCCTCCCTGTACGATAGCTGCGGGGCCTATGCCACCACCAATGTGGTGGCCAATGTCAAGCTCTACCAGAACCGCTATGCGACAAAACCGAACCCGGGCGGCAGCAATAACAACAATCAGCAGAGCAATGACTATCAATCGGCTGGGATGTACTCGGCTCCGCCAAGTGCTCATTACGGATGCCTTGAATCGAAGCAGCAGCAACAACCCAACCTGATGACCACATCCACGGCCAGCACGGCCATTGTGACATCCTCCCCGGCCAAGCTGAAAAAGATCAATATAACCGAGAACAAAATGGATCAATTGGATGCCACGAAATCGGAACGGACGAATCCGTTTAACCAGCAGCAGCAGTTGCTCCTCGCCAGCAATGCCCTGAAGCAGGGACTGGGAGCCTATGCTAATACCACCTTGGCGGCCCAAATGGCCAGCGGGGGTGGCGCCGGAACCCTGAGGCGCCAACGGCAGCCCAAGACGCTCTACAAAAGCGAGAATAATATATTGGGAAAGTCCGGACTTAGGCAGAATAATGCAGGTGCGGGCACAAACGCAAGTTCCGCCAACGGAGGAACCCTCGACTTTCTAACAGGCGGTCCCCCATCCGATGCCGGCGACTACTCCGGCCTGGGACTGTGCAACTCCACCAACCAACTGCTCAACGATTGGGCCTCCAGTGCCTCGATCGCTGCTCCCGGGGACTATCACCACTTTGGCAGCAAGCAGCCGAGCAAACAGCACTTGTACGTGAAGGCCAAGGACGGCACCTGGTCGGCAGTCAGCTCGGACGCCTACCAGTCCTTCAAGCAACAGCAGCAGCAGCAGCAGCAACATCATCACCCATTCCTGGCCGGCTCAGGTGACAACAACAAGTCCTTAGCTAGTGTGAACAGCTTAGCTGGCGATAGCAAATTCCTGAGTAGTTTCGGTTCTAGCGCCAATGTCTAGACCATAGCTTAAAGCCCACTTTTCCGCTTGGGTCAATAGAAAGTTGCTCAATACTTTAGAGAAGATAAACCCGAAATCTCCGATAACTGCGATAGCGGGAAAAATGTAAGCATTTAGACTCTATATCAGCTTGCAGGTGGAAGTTGGGTTGTGGTTAGTTGCGAGGGTAGCTTAGGGTTCCTAATATGTTTTCTAGAATTTCAATGGTTAAACTGAAGCAATACATCTCCCTCAAAGAAAAATACAGTAATATATTATTTTTGAGATTTTTCTTATTTCTTAAATATAAAAACTATTTTTTTTTAAATTTCCTTTTGAGCTATTGGGTACTTGTTATTCAAGCAGTTGGCACAATGTGACGGCTTTTTTAAATAAATCTTTGTTGCGATCTAGATAACCCATAGTGCATTTAACTAATGTTAGAACCCCTTTGCTTCTTCTATACAAAAACCAACCCTTAGATTTCTTAGACTTCCACCAAGACCCACAAGTTCATCCAATAGAAAATCCAAAAATAAAAACAACAACGAAAATGTATGTAAAGATATACAGACAAACCCAGAAATATCGGCTTGTAAATATTAATCCCCTACTATATCTAAATATTAAAACCTTAATCCCTCGAACATTTAGTGTATTGCATCTGGAGCAAGCAAAACCAAACAAATAATAATTTACACGAAGCCGGAAACCATCTCAAAATAGCACAGAAGTAGTTATAGTAAGTACATCCCAGCGGAAGCCGTCAGAAGTTGCAGCAAAAAATTAAGAACTTTGCAGAAAGTGCTCCCACAGAAAAGTAAAACGATGTTAAAGCCAAACAAGAATACCCAACCCTAACGAGAAAATCTTAATTAGAGTTATATAAACAATGCACGAGGCAAAATTAGTTGTGTGATGGAAAAAATAATAACATTAAAGAGTCACCTCCCGCAAAGGAAGCTAAGGAAATGCTAATAATAAGGCTGTTAAATGTAAAATATCATAAACGATTCAAAAAAGAATGACTAAACCTACATTTAAACCATGTAATTAAAGCATTAAAATGTAATTAACTGAGACTAGATTTAGTTTGAATAGCTAAAAGAGGAACGAAAAAAAAAAACCGAAAAAGATTACAGCAAATAATGCGATATAGCTGAAAAAGAGAAAATAAATTAAACTAATCAATTAATTGATAAATTATGCAATGAGAAACCTAAAAATAAAGACAACAAAATACTAAAACGAAGCGCAAAAAGTTCGATTCATAATTGTATGACTAGATTTGAAAGAGACTGTCTCGGGCGAAATAGTTTTAAATGGTATTATTGAAGGGGGTAAAATGTTATATCTTATTTATGTTTATATCTTATTTTCTGCTCAACTTAGATTGTTTTTCATAATAATAATGCTTTGAAGCAACCTATATAGTCTTATAGATTTCCCAATTCATATGCTTAGCTTCAAAATTCAAAATTGCAAAAACTATAGCTATGAATCGTACTTTATTTAGCCACACGGATAGATATTTGCGGAAAAATCAACCTCTAATTTAAGCGCAAATTTTCCATTTCAGCAGCCAGGACCATTTGGCGTCGGCACAGTTGTGCCTACATGGTTCTGGACAACTCGATGGATTTTGTGATTTGAATTCATTCGAGGCGCGGGCGCGGGAAGAAATTGCAGGTAAACCCAGCTATTTTGCGGACTGGCCACAAAACTTTCAACTGATTCCCCCCGGCCAGCGGCACAATTTCCAGCGCTGACCAGCTAATTAATTATGCACTTTGCCCTGCTGCCGCATAGCCTAATTTGTCCAACAAAATCATTAATGTCGGGATGCCAAACAGACATTGTCTTTATCCCCACAGACCCTTCTCTTTCCAGGCCCAAACTATAAACAGTTGCAATTGGAAATTCTAGATAAACACAGAGATTTCAGTTTAAGGTCTCCCTTTGTATATTATTGATTTTTTGTTGCTCGTTTTCGGATTGTAAAACAATTCTACAAATTGTTGCCGACAGTTTGTGTTTTCCATATTTGCATCCCCTCAGTGCTCTTTGAAATTACTGCCAAATGATGCATTAAAATAAAATAATATATTAATGCTAGCATGGAAGCAGGCAAATGAAATGAAAATCAATTTGATCAAATGAAGCGTAATAATATTGAACGTTTTTTCTTTAATTTCATTTTGTTAATACGAGCGATAACATAGTTGGTATTATTAAAAAAAAAAAAAAAAAAGTTGCAATGCGTATGCCATTTAATAAATCAATAGGCCTTATTTCATATTAAAATTAAAGTTTGAACCGTGGAAATTCAGTAGGAAGAGTGTGCATGATGCCATTGAAATCTAAGCACATGTTAAATCTCTCCTTTGTTCCCCATTTTCCCCGGAACATTGGAAACTTTAACTGCACTGACGGCTTATTACCCTTGGCTGAACTTTAAGCTTTTGCCGCTCGAACGGCAGCAGCTGCAGCCAATGCCTGGCTAATGTATCAGTGACCAGGCCCACGCCATTAGCCTCGACACCCCCGGAATTCGGACGGATGCCCCTCAATTGCCCCAACCCTGCATCGTACATATACATCCCCCATCGACGGAGGAGCTAGCCAAGCCGAAACTACAAATAGCCTTAGTGTCCGAAACACTCGCCGGCAGTGCGTTGTGTTGCTGGCCTGGCCGCTACCAATTGCCACTGGCCAGGCCGATAAATAAGCCCAAATTTATCATGGACATGGGCACACACATTCTCCTCGGAGCCTGTGGACTACTGTCCCATATATCGTGGGACTATAATAGCTATGGCAGCCTCATAATTTTCGGCACCAAATTGCCCGATAGGCGTTGAAGCGTTCAATTGAATGTCGTCTAGCCGAAAGACCTTTCCTTGGTCCGCCCACTCCCACCAACTATTGTATAATCAAAACTAATGGTCTATAAAGAATCAATTCTCAATTTGTTTAGCCAGCTGCTGCCCCGTATCGAGCCGAGGATACGGACAAACAGGACAATGACACAGCCGGATAATGCTGCAAAGCGCTCCCTCCCATTACGCCAACTAAAAAGTTTCCTTCTGCCCTCCACATTTTACCGTCGTCCCGGCGCTCCATGTTCATGTAACACATGTGACAAATAAAATTTAAATGCATTTTGTAAATAATATTATATTGAATTTGTTATTGTACGGGCGGGATGTGGAATAAGCAGCATGTGCGTACAGTAAGTATCAAAAACTTTGGGTAGGAGTGACCGATACTATTGTCGTTTTAATATGGAAATATATAAATCAAAGTGTGCCACAGTGCAGTATTATTATTTGCTCTCATTAATTTGCTTAAAATATAGCAGAACTTTCCCTTTATTAAAACGCCACTGTAAGTGAATGTAAATATCCGCCTTATTAGCGTTATTTGCACAAAATTAGTTTCCACAAATTTTGGTGCATCGTAAAAACATTGCCGCTGTGATGTGAGGACCGGAATTTTTGATTTGATTGTATTTAGTCAGTGGAGTGTGTGAGCATTCGGGGCAGGAGCAGGACGATGTGGGGGCTCTACAAAGCACTGATTCAGCAAATTTGCCATAAAGTTTAATCAGCAGCTTTTGGCAGAACAGAGCAACACAAGAAAAAAGTCGTAAAAGACCAGAGAGACACTCACATGCGGGGACAAAGTTTTATGCGCATTTGAGTGACCATAAAAATGCTCCATGGACTCCAATGGAGTGGCTCGCTCCTGCACAAGCCAGAGGAAAATGAGGATAAATCCAGCGGAAGCTATTTGGCCTGTGACCAGTCTCGTTTCCGATAGGAAAATTATGCTGAAGCCATTTGATGAGATTAGCCAAGAAAATTTCGTGGCCACAAAAATACAAAACAAAATATTATAATAAATGATTGAGGAAACTTTTAGTTTCAAAATAAGAGGGTTCTGGAGGGTCTGTAAAGAAATTACATAAGATCGAGGGTTGACAGGAAATTTAAAATAATTGTAGGTTGCCTAAAATCTTTTTTTCAAGCAACAACTGAACAATAACCAGGAGCTCTGTTCATATAATTTCTTGTAAATGTCTCATTAGATTTTTTATATTTTTCTACAGTTACACTTTTACCATTTCACAAATCGCTATTCAAAAATCAAAGAAATGGAATGGACAGCTTTTGTTTCCCCTTGCCCTTAGCTTTCTCTAAAACAAGTGACCTCTGCCTCCACACCTTCGTTCTTTTTAGCGAACAGAATGCAAAGCAAAGAAATTTTGTAAATTGCCTTTTGTTGGCTGTGCAAAACCAATTTCATTTAGACTCCCCAATGGCTAACAACAACGAAGGCAAAAATGTAAGTGCTGCAGACGGAGAATCGGAATAGGAACAATATCCAGGAATTTGGGGAGCAGGAAACAAAAAATTCGGGCAAATCTAGTGGGGAATTTTCGTTTATTGTAGGGCAGAGTCAACATTTTAATTTGTCCATTATGTTATTTTTGATTTTTCGACTCTTTCGACTTTTTGCTTGGCATTTTTCCCCGTACACATTCACAACTTAATTGAAAATGGTCAGCACAGCTAAGCTGGGGCCAGGGACTGGGACTGGGACAGGGACAGGGATAGGGGACCCTCAAGGGTTGATTACACATTTCTCGTCTACTTTCTCCCCAGAAGTCGAGTGCTCGTACATACACACTAATTAAATGCCCCCAACAGAAACTTTTGGCTAGTAAATGAAATGCTGGCCGTGGTTTCGGCTTTAAATGGCTAAACTTACATGTCGAGTTAGTCAAAAAGTTTAATTTGCCCTTCCCCTGGTGCTCCTGCCACTTCAACTTCTTGTTCTTGGCCAGTTCTTGTTCGTCTTCTGCCTTTGCTGAGTAATTAGTAAAATGCATTAAAATAAATGAGCTTGAGGAGTGGCCGAGGGTGGACCAGACAAATGGAAGTCACTCGGACTCGGAGTAAAGTTACCTGTTTGGAGTGACTGCCCTGTGACTTTGGACCTTGCAAATATTAAATTTAATTTTCATGTAACTAGAGCAAAGATAGCCAGGGGTTTAGTTTATTATTTAAAATGATACAGAGAGGTTTTTAAAATTTACGTAAAACTAATGTAAAAAGTTAAAAGAAAATTATTATAATGCTGAATTTTCATTTGACAAAATAGCATGTGGTTTATTTTTATAATTTTGTGCTCTATCGCTGAACTAAGGCAATATTTATTATTAATGCTTGCTAATAATATTTTGTTAAATAAAAAAATTTTATTAGCAAGCTTTTATAGTAAATATTGGAAATAATACAACTCTTACTTGCCTTTTGTTGTACGTACTCACAAAATCGGTTTATGGCTCAACTTTTTACAACTCGTTTATTCAATCAACACATTACCCGCCCCCGGCCCAAAAGGATGAGAAATGTATATATCCTCCAGGACCAAGGAGACATGACAACCTGGACACTTGGCGGGAAGGTACAATGCGGAGACAAAGCGCGAGACATTTCAACAGGCCATAAAATACATTTCGGACGCCTTTTGTGAGTCCTTTGCCGCGGGCCTTTGCCGTTGTAATTTCTTGAATGTGTCAGACGTCGCCTTTGCCGTGGCTGTCATCCTCCATAGCTTCAGCCTCCTCTCCCCAATTTCTCCCCTATTCCACGTCTATTCTAATTGCAAAATATGGCGACAATTTCAAAGAAGTTAAGGACATTGACGCCCGCTAGACTCGCGCTGCCAGGGGATAATACAATTTCGAATGACATTTTCGGAGCAGCGTTGTAATAAATATCCCAAGCTGGGGTGGAGGCGCAAAGAGGGGGTCGCCGCCCCACTTGAACTGAACAGAACCCGCCTCGTTATGTAATGGATACTTAGTGGCCGTAAAGAAGGAGAGCTTCCAGCACAAAAATGCAAACAAAACTATTAAACGAGCATAAAAAGAAGGCACGATAGTCCAGGGCTTCGACTAAGAAATACCCGTTTCTTATTTATTAAATTAAAATGGATAGAATAAAAAGTGTCAAATATTCCTTATATTGCTGATAATGTATCTGATTTGATAAACTAAAAAATTCAGAGATTATAATAGGAACCTTTCCTAAAAACTATATACCTCTCGTTGTCCTTTCTCTTGAAAAGAATCAAGAAGACAGCGATGTAAGACCTAACCTAGAACTGAAACCCTAGCCAAATGCGAGAAATCCTCTGCAGTCCACCCCTCTGCCATTGTTTCCCCAAGTGTATAGCTCCACTTTATGAAACGTTTTATTATACTAATTTGTAGGATGGCAATGGTCGAAATGGTAGCCAGTTTCGGTTACATCGAATGGCCAACTAAAAATGGCAATTTGCCATTGCATGAAATGAGCATGGGTCACAGAGACTGCACCACTGCCAACTGGGGTGGATGTGGATTCGTGTGAATCCCCTCCAGCACACAGCCAGGAACACACTTCACTCAAGTCTCTATTAGCAGACAATGCTCTCGAGGGTCGCAGCAACGAGTTCGGGCGGCAGTAACCAAGCTGGTTTCGGTTTGATTCTCAAACGTGGCCAACGGATCTGTCTCCTAATGCATATGGAAAAGGAAGGTCGTTATGTGCATTAGTTACAGGGTACATATGAATCAAGTCGAATTGGGGTACACAAAGTTCTATTTGTTAATACATCAATTTATTTAATGGTTTTACTAAGAAATAACTAAAATTTGCTTTATGTTTATGCATGTTTTTATATAAACTTTCACAGGGATAAGCTAAGCAATAACGAAGATATTGTAAAAATCTTTCAAGATCACAAAATGAAATTTCATTTTCCAGCTTTTTTCTTTTTGTGTTGAAGTAAGGACTGAATTATAAATATATATTTGTAAATTTGGATGCCTACCATGTGAATGGGAGACCTAATATCAACATTGTCGAATCTTTTCCGACTCGGCTCAGATGATTTTAAAGAGCTAACAGAAGAGAAGAAAGGAAGTCAGATTTTACAGTTCTTAAACGAGCTCTGTTCATTTTTTTAGTCAGATAATTAACAAGATGATAAACAACCCAATTGATCCACGATAAGCTTAACTGATATTTACCTTTATTGGTCAGATATCTATTAGATAATTTTATAATAAAGATAGACACCAGTCCTAAGAGGTATTAGGAATTCGTTTTACAATCTAGGCTTTTTACCTTCTCACCGCTCTAAATGTGCTCACGGAAATTGTTAAAGTGCGGACGGGTTCAGAGTGTGGTGGCCATGTTAAGGGATTTTCGCCTGAGTTTTATTAAAATGCCATTGTATGGGTCGGTTGGTTAGTGTTCAAGGCCCAAGAGCGCCAAGTGGACAATGCGCTACGCATTGAGGAGCCCTGTGGAGCCCCCTTTGAACCCCCGGCACCCATGCACACACTCACACTGCGACAAATGCTCGTTTGGTGGATCGTTAGCATTGCATTTTAAAGGGGGCGGAGGCACCTCCTCTTGGGGATTGCCAAGTTTTAACGACTTTGTTTCCGTTACGTCTAATTTAATGAAATTCGTTTTGCTTTTTGGTCTCGCTCCCCTTGCTCTGCTCCTTTCTGCCAAGTTTTGTGCATAAAATTTTCTAAAAGGGAATTCTAATGACTTGGGCGTTGTTGCAATAGTCCCGTCTTCCTCGAGGAGCTCTTGTTATTTTTGTTTTTGGGTCTGAGGTCCAGTCTGGTTTTTGGTTTTCCTCTACTAAACCGTGTGTGTGTGGGTCTGCGGTTCGTTTTCCAGTCGGGTCTATAATATTTTGTTTGGTTTCTGATTTAATGATGGTGGTACGTGTCCCCACTTGTTGGTGTTCTCTTCCCTTTTTTGTTTTTTTTTTTTTTGCTGGACATGGAATGAAGACATTGATTATAATGATATGGCAGGGGTCTAGTGTGTGTATGTGTACTCAAAGGGTATTGACTGAATGAAATGTTAATGTACGGGGCGTAACCTCGATTAATTTTACCGATAAGCAAACGATTATGGCGCTCTTAGCAATTAGCTTACTTTTGCTATGTGGTTTGGGTATGTATAGTGGGTCACTACACCCTGTGCTTAAAAACTATAGTGTCCTCTTCTTTTTTTAAATAAAGGTTTTTGTCTAGATGGTATCTTTAATGCTAATTGATCTTGAGACTTATTGGCTTAATGTCAATGTGGCTTTCTTTTAGGTAAGACTTTCTTGTTGAGTAATTTGATTACTCGCAAGGTGTAACCTATCGCAAAATCTCTTGATAAAAATTAAATTCCAAGCCAATCCGTTGCATCTTCAATTACGTGCAGCCCATAACTAACCAGCGAATATCAATTTCGTTGCATGTTGCACTTTGGCCACGCCCCCTCGCGGGATGGGGAGACAGACCATCGACTTGGCCAACAACATAAAAAGTGAATAAGAAGCGGAATAAATTTATTCGGCGGGTAGCAACGCCTCAACAGTTATAACTATTTGCGGAAGATATATATGTAGTGCCCGGAGAATGGTGGATCGGAGCTGGGGCGGGGTAAACAAACTGATTTGCATTTATGGAAATGGCATTTTAGCACACATTTCACCCCACCGCAGCCCTCAGACAGCACGTCGTAATGGCGCAAAAATGCAAAAGGCAAGGAAATGTCTGCAGGAAAGCGGGAAATCCCTTTCGACCAACTCAAATAGAAATGTCCAGTGAATGTGGGTGTGTGTGTGTGAATGTGGCATAAGTAAATATTTATGTTTTATGTTAATGAGAATATGTCTGACTTTTTGCCATTTGAATATTGGCAAACGGTTGCGAATGCCTCTCCCAGGACTTTCTCTCTTTCAATCCCTCCAGCTGCATATATTTGTTTGTGCTTGTGCGGTGTGTGTGTGGGCGGTGCGGGCGGGTTGTGTGTGTGTCCTATGTGTGTTCGGTCTCCTGGCCCCAAGAATGACAAATGCGTCGGGTCCTGGTTAAAGCTGCGGTTGCAGCTTGCATATTTTTCATTCAACCAACAAGCAAACAAATGCACGACTCTGTGGCTTTCGGGGGCGTGGCACATCGGAGGTTGTCCTCATTACTTTATGGGCCTGGGCATGACTTTCGCTAGTAGCCGCCCAGTGGCTTGTTTGCCAATAATTGACAATTTAATTTGGCCAAAGTGTTTGGGCGGTGGCGATAAATAAAGAGGAATTCTGTGCAGGAAAATAGGAAAAATTGTATGCTAATTAGGGTGCGGAATGTTAAATACGCTAACGAACAAAATATTTGCTTAGCATAAGCCTTCGAGGGGTTAATACTTATATATAGAAAGCCATTCATCTTAAAAGGATGGAGGATCGAAAGTAATATTTCAAATATCGCCGCATTTTCGCGAAAGTATCGTATGTCGCTTTTTTTCGAAATTGAGATTT
>JAEIIL010009619.1:0-27011 GCA_018905715.1 Drosophila lini | reverse complement strand
CTTTGTTAGTTTTTATTAATTTAAAAAAACTGCATACCGAATTTAAAATTTTAAGAAATCCCAATTTTTTGATATTTTTTTAAATTTTAATGATGTAACCCCTTATCAAATTTTGAAATTAGTTTTCTCTCCGATATGCCTAGAAAAATTTGCCTGTTGATGCTGATCAAGAATATATATGATATATGGGGTCGGAAACGACTCCTTCGTTGCGTTTCAAGCTTCTGACTAAAATTGTAATACCCTGCAAGGGTATAAAAATTGTCAATTGTTTATTTTACTAAATCGATAATTACTATTCGCTTTTTTGTTTTTCGGAATATCAAAAGTTTGTAAATGACAAAGTTTGTTAATAAAATCCATAGTTTAAATTCCAAACTATTTTCAGTGTAAGTTTTTATTGGGTAAACAAATCTGCTTATTTTGTATAGAATTTAAAAAATTAAAATTTTGATGTTAAAATTATGAACAATTATAAAGTTGAAAAATTTTTGAAAAAAAAAACCTTTTTGATCGCCTCGGCTTCGACTAGAATAAAGAACGACTATATTTAAAAAACAAAATTTTAAAAAGGATAAAGGAGAAAGCCAAAGAAAGCAACATTTTTAAAAAGCCGTTCAATCTGAATTTTTTTTTACTACTTTTTACTATTGTACAATATTTTAACAGGCCAAAATACCTATTGTTTTCCTAAAATACAAACACTTCCGAATTCAGCTTAAATTCATTCATTTTTGGCCAACCAACAACCGGTTGGTTTCCTGGTCTTGGCTACGCTGGTGATCTTATCTGCTTAGCCGCTTATCAACCAGTTATGGTGACTGTCTTCTGTGTTGTTTTTTTTTTTATTTCGTTTATTTTGAGCACAAATTGGGCGATAAGTTAGATAGCCCCTAGCCGTAAGAATTGGCACGCACGGAATGGATGCGATGACACAAAAAACTAGACAACGCGTATGTAAATGCAAACACAGACATTATCCAAGTTTTATGGTGGGAAAAATTATGTCTAAACCGACGACGCCTGATGAAATGTCAGTGGTGTAGCTCGTTATCAGCGCGTAATCCCCGTTCCCCATTCCATTCGGGGCGGCGCTTATCAAAATAACGGTCTATATAACCGTGACCGATAATAAAACCGCCGCCACGATAAACAAAAGGCTTTGTTATTATATATTTCTGTTTTTCTAATTATTAAAAGTGTAGCAGTTATATGGGTGAGGTGACCACGAAAGCACTTGCAATATATGATTTATACACAGTACACACGCACAAAGCTTATAAATCTCATCGGTAGATCTAAGGATTTTGGGTATGGGTTTGGGATTATAACAATAATTTCGAAATAAACAACAGTCCTCGCTTGCAATCATCTTCTGGGGGTTCTTGTCAACAAGGGAAATTTTGGGATAACAATGGGTGAGCAGCAGCAGCAGGTGGAACCTGGACTAGCTGGGCGCAGCCGGTTCGAACTTGCAGATGACAGCGAACATGGCCTCACCGCCCAGGTACTTTGCCAACCACCTGTTTTTGATCACGGCCAGCTTGAGGGTCTCACACCCGAAACGGGCATTCAGGTTCGTGTGCAGAGCCCGGCCCATGCCCTCGATCACGAGCAGATCAGTCTCATTGGCTGCTATGGCGTCGCACAGCTCCTGCGGCAGCGTGCGCATGTCCAGGCAGGGTCCCGTCTGTCCATTGGCGTAGACCAGGAGTTGTCCTTTCGACCAGGCCTCGGCCAAGATCTCGCACTCCCGCGAGCATTCGTCCAGCAGTGATCTTAACTCCCGGCTGGTGACATCGTTCAGTGCAGGTTCACTGTTGGCGCAGAGTAGCACCTTAGTACCTCTCTTAAGAAGTCCTCTGACGAAGGGCAGTACGCCCAGAACCACATCCACTCCACTGTTGTCCACAAACACGACGGCGCACTTGTGCGGCTGGCCCTTGAGACGCTTCAGCCAGTTGTCCAGGTTGTCCAGCAGCCAGGGACGCTTCTCGATGCGGTCCAACGCCGAATGTAGGCCGAAATTGCTGTCCTGCTCGAGGATATTTGATATGGCCTGGGCGCCCCAGTCGAACATGTTGCCGGCGAGCACCCCGCGCACCAGCTCCGTCCACCTGGCATCCTCATCTTCTAGAGCATCCAGCTCCTGCAATCGCTGCTTGAGTCTAGCCACAGCCGAGGCGTTCTCCAATTTCTTTTGGCTGAGCCAGGGATCCGGAAATCCGAACCGTCGCAGCATAGTCTCATTGAGTTGGAGCAGCTCGCTGGTGCCCAGGACCACCTTGCCACTGTTGACAGGAACGTTGCGCATGTGCTCCTCCAGCTGTTGGAGGTAGGCTGCCTGGAATTGCTCAGCGCGCTGCAGGGCCGTGTGATCCTCCGGTTGCGACTTGGCCGCCACCTTGGCAAACTTCTCCACCATGTCACGAAAGCAGTTGAACCAGTAGTCCGCCGCTTGAGTGTCCGTGTTCAGGTCCAGCGTGTCCGGCTGGTAGACAGCCGGATCAGGCAGCAGGCTGCGGCTGTGCATGGCGACGCGGATTGACGCGAAGCGAGTTAATTTAAGCGCAGAAATAGTCGCCGTTTTTGTTTGTGTAATCAGTGTGACCAGGGCGCGACCGTTAAAATAAACCATCATGTCAGACTAGTCACTTCACGTTTGAGCACGTTATTTCTCAGGCACCAAACAAATGCCAAAATATTACCAGTAAAAAAATGTTCCAAAAAGGGCAAAAATTGGGAATATAAACAATAATTTCTACAATAGTTAGTAATAAATAAATCAGGGATCGCAAATAAAAGTTATGAGTAAAATAAAAGTTACTACAAAAAATTTGAACTGGAAAAATTTACATAAATGCATTTTTTGTGCATATGCAATAAACAAAAGGTAATAAAGCGAATAGTAATTATATATGTCAAACAAGAATTAAATTCAATTTCTTTCTGTATAACAAGAAAATAACTCTTATTTTATGCTTCTTATTGTAAAAGTTATAACTGTTATGATCTCTGAAATAAATAATGGACAAGTTGCCGTCTCTTTCCGGCATATATATTTCTTACAGAAGAAAAAATCGGTAAATACTATAAATGCATATCTCTTCAAATAATAAGGCTATAAACAAATAATCATTAAATATAATACTTTTAATTAAAAACAATTTTTTAAAAGAACCAAAAATATATTTTAATGGTATATTTTTAGTATATTCCCAAAGGTATAAAAAATAAATTCTTGGGGCGGTATGGTCACACAGTCGACGCGGCTCTTTCCGGTTGAGATTTTTGACAAATCAACAACACAACAGAAAAATGGTAAAAAAAATTCCTGAATTTTGGTGGAATCCGCTGTGAATATGCTCAAAAATCGGTGCAAAATTCTTTGTTGGATTATCGATCACAGGTGGACGTGGGAATTTCTCGCTTACAAGGACACCTAGAAGCCTAAAATTAAAGATAAAGTTCAACTTGTAATGCAATTTTTACCCCCTTTGTTGACAGGCCAAGCGCACCAAGAAGGTTGGAATCGTCGGCAAGTATGGTACCCGTTATGGTGCCTCGCTCCGTAAGATGGTCAAGAAGATGGAAATCACGCAGCACAGCAAGTACACTTGCTCCTTCTGCGGCAAGGTGAGTGCAGTGGATTTGCCCCTAAAGAGGCGCTTACTAATTTTATATTTTCCCCCTTTCCCCTCGGTTCCTAGGACTCCATGAAGCGCGCCGTGGTGGGCATCTGGTCCTGCAAGCGTTGCAAGCGCACCGTCGCCGGTGGCGCCTGGGTGTACTCTACCACCGCCGCCGCATCCGTGCGCTCGGCCGTCCGTCGTCTGCGCGAAACCAAGGAGCAGTAAACAATGCAATGGACCGATCCAATCCAATGCTCCGTTATGCTAGTTCCCGTAGTTTTTAATTGACAACGCGATTTTCCTGTGGTTTGCGCCGTGCCGGTCATGTGAAAATAAATGTTTTTTACTTATATCGGTAACCCAAAGTGATATTTATTTGTGTGTGTATTACGTCGGTTTGGAGCTATAGATCTTGGCTTAACAGCCTTGTTGAGTGATTAAATTAGTCGTCGATGTGGAATTATTTGAATTGTCCATTGAAAAGTTTAAATTTGCGAAATTATTTACAAGGAAATATGTTTCCTTGTCCAAAAGCATTAGATCGTGCTAGCATATCTCTGTAATAAGTGAAGTTTCGATTATTTCATCTGTTCCGAATTTGTAACAGCCAAATTAAGGCTTAAACGGCCAACACCCAGATGTGTCAACATGCCCCTTAACGTAGTCATTACCAAAAAGGTATATTTTATATTGAAAGCATAAAACGTTTTGTTAAGATAATGCCATATTCTGTGATGTTTTAAGCCAAAATAATAAAACATCGAGTTTGCTTCCTTGAATATCTGTTTTAGAATATGCTAGATTCGGTCAAATTTTACCAATTGGAAGACTTCTCCCTGTAATAATATTTGTGAAAACTATTCATTTTTGGGCCACGGTGGACCTTTTTGTGGAAATACCCATATGCCAATCATTTAAACTAATTGAAAATAGCACAGGGCAGCTTTTTGAAATGGAATTAGTGCATTTAGGGCATAGCTTTGATCGATTTCAAATTAGTCCCTGATCTGATTGCAAAATGCAAGGGATTACAAATTCGGCTTTCTGTTGATAAGGAAAATAAAAAAGAGTAACGGATATTCACAAATTTATAAATTGTAAACCAAACAATTTTATATAGCTAAATTCGCACCCCTTTAAAACTCCACCAACAATAAACTACTTGAATTAATGATTTTGTCTTAAATTTGTCATCTCATTTTTTATTTATAAAATTTAAAAAGTCTCTAAACAAACAAATAATATTTAAATGAAACATTCATAGAAAATGTTGGCTTACATTCAGTTTTTTCTTTTTGTATAATCATTCCTATTATTCCTTCGGTTTGTGTCTGAGAGAGTTTTACAATTGCGAAATGGGAGGAAACCTATATTTAGCTAAACATTTAAATCAACAATTTAAAATGTATGTATGTGTAGGCAGCTATTATGTTGTATATGCGGGTATGCCTTATTTAGTGGTTAAACACACACACTAGTTATAGGATTGTTATCATCGGAAAAGGAGGCCTTGTCTCGCTTGGTTTTGGATTCATATTTCCTGTTTCACGCCATGTTTAATGTTAATTAAAAATTGCACCGTCACCAGTTAAAAATAGTTGCTTTTTTTCATATGTATATATCGTTAATAGCTATGGGTTGATTTCTTGTTTAAAAAATAAATTTTGCTAAAAACTTTTACTTGGCCTGTGTCCTAGGGTCTTTCTGTGCGGAATTCCGTTCGTAGTCAGGTTTACGCTTCATTCTTTTGATTGGAATTATTTTCGAAATATTTACACAATAGCTGAGAGAGTAGACTTCTTCGATTTTGAGCAATATTTAGTCGAGAGCTATTGTTTCTTGTTGTTGGTAATGAAAAACCTTGACTAAATCTAAATTTAATTTAGAACTTAAGGGTAAACTTAAAGCTAAATGCAATTTATAGTACAGTTTTTGCTTGCTTCGCATATATATATATATGTATATCATATACTACACATAAATATTTTATTTAAATGTATATTTTTAATAGCTACAATAATCGTATGTACAATTCTCTTGTTATCATTCCCTTTTCAAATCTATTTTATAAATATTTTTACACTGTATTTATGATATGCGTGCAATTTTTAGAGATTTTTTTATGTTTTTCTTTTCTTGTATAATGATTATGGTTTAGAAGCATTTTCGTTTTTGTTTTTTTTTTCTTTTAGTGATATGAGGGAGCGCATCGTTTTGGTACAAAGCAACATACATTTTTCTGATTTTTGAATAGCCTAAAGGGGGGAAGGAACAACCCATGAAGCGACTTAAATATGAAACAAAATCTAGCTAGGAATGTGGCGTGCTGCTGTTGGGGCTCTTCATCAGTAGCTTAGATGCTCTGTTCTATGACACACTTGTGGCAATTGTTTGGCCTGCTCATTTGCTGGGTTTTCAAAATGATATTCTGCGAAGCACAAAATGTCAGTTAAATGCCAATTTATTGGTACTTGGTCTCGAAGCTAAATGTAAATTACATTACAAATACATATATGTATATATATACCTAGATAAATCGTACAACTGCCTGCCTACATACATGTACATGCCCATCATGTACTTAGGATATATATCTCACAAGCACACACACAATTTGTTTTTTCTTTTTGGGAAGACAACCTGCCGCCGAAGGAGTTGGATCTCCGGCAGAAAACACATTCACGCACACAGAGAAATAGGAGATAGAGAAGATAACTAAAAGGCTAATTAAATGTAAAAAAACAAGAGCAAACATCATGGTCTAAACACAAAAATTGGAAGTTCTCAGTATGTATATAGTTAGTAGGATCCGTTTTAGTTTAGTTGTAGTCATCGGTGCCATTCAGCTAGTGAGCCTGCCACTTGAACTTGGACTCCATCAGCCACTGCTGGCCCTTTCCGTAGCTGCAGGGACGCAGCAGCGGCGTATTGGCATCATCCCTTGTGGCTCGCTGTAAGCACTGCCCGGTATTCGTGTGGCGTATCCACTTTTCCTGCAGAAATAAACCAGAGTTAGGGGTGTTATTTTTTAAGGCGCAGACTGAGACTCACCTCCGCATCGTAGACCCACTCCTGATTGCCGCCCATGTTGTGGCAACGAACCATGTTGACGGGACCATTGGAGCTGGATGCGTCCAGGCATAAATCATCGGACATGATCTGCTGTCTCTTGGTGTAGGCAAACACCTGGTTGCCACCCAAGCCATGGCAATAGCTAATGCCGACCTTCTCGTTGTACTTCCGCCCCATCGTGTCCAGGCAGGTTTCCGTTTCCGCATTGCGGATCTATTAGGAATAAACACAAGTAAGGGGATGCCATTTTTATGCTAACTGAAAGGTTACCTCTCCCAGATAGTAATAGTCCAAGGGCATTAAGCTCTCGGGATAAACGTTCTCCAAATACCAACGGAAGCTCTTGCACTTGAGCCGATCCCGCAGAGCCTTACGATCGCTAACATCGCCAGCCGAAGCTTTGCGAGCACCTAAAGTTGGGGTAAGGGGGGTACAAAATATAAGAAAGGGGTTAGTAAAGGATACTCATAACTAAGTTAAGAAAACATTTATGCGGTGGCGAGTGTTTCGTGTATTAAGATCTAGGTGTGTGTGTGGGTGTGTTAGAAAGGCAAGTTGAAAATGCTTTGATGATCGAATATAAATAAAAAAAACATTGGTGCGTGTGATGAAAGTAATAAATATATTAAATACAGTTAGTACATAAAATAAAGCATGCAAAAAACATTTACCCAAAGACTACCACAAGCACTTTTAAAGTATTTGATTTAAAAGCAAAGCCAATTACATATATTTTTTACAAGACATAAACATAACTACACATACATACATATATAGGCACGCAGAAGAACCAGAGAAATCACTAGGAATTTCAAATTAATTGAAATGGCATTACTGTTTTTAAAGCTAGAACTGTCCAAGTACCAGATACATTCAGTTTTTATTATTAGACAGCTCTACTGATAGACAGTTTGAGTAAAAATTAAATAATATATTTCCAAACCGAAAAATAATATCTTAATATTATAAAAGGTATATTATAAAGAAGATTGTAAGAACCATTCCCTTTTATATAAAATTATATTTAAATGCAAACGTTATTCGGGCAACCTTTTTTAAGAGATTTGAATCCCTAGTGATTTTTGTTAAATATCTCTGTGGATCTATGGAAAATGGGGACACTACAAGGACAAAGACAAGGGTCGGCGGGTGCATGTAGGGGGCGGAGCGCCGGATTAAACAAGACCAAAGCGGAACTGAGAAATATTTTAAATAAAAGACAGAGAGAAAACGAAATGAAGGAGAGTCAGTCGAGGGAACCAATAAAACAAAAACTTCTTTTTTGCAAATTAAATAATATATAAAGGGTAAAGAAATCAAATATTTCGTGGTTGGATTCAGTTGATTGATCGGTGGTTTGCTATTTTTTATTTGTTGTCTGGTGGATTGGATTTTGTCGGTCACGGCCATGCCATAAATCATAAATATTGATAAAATATTTATACGTGTGTGTATATAGACATTGCATAATGCAGGGCGTGCTGCTGCTTGCTCGGTATAAATGCTATAGTTACTATTATTTTTGTGGAGTATGCGGAGAGAGATATATACGGAACAAAACACACTATTTAAGAGACAGACAAAATAGAAATTAGAGAGTAGAGAGAAAGAACGTGACAATGTGAGAGAAGAAAGTGAGGGAAGCATTCTGTTTGTTTTGTTGGTTTTTGCATTTCGGGGATTTTTTGTTTGTTTTGTTTTTGTTTGTAGTTTTTTTTTTTTAACCTGGGTAAAAGCTGTAGTAGAACTCTTTCCAGTCGTCCAGCCAAACCTCAACCAGACGGGCATTATTGTGATTGACAATCTCCGTAGTGCCGCCGGGGAATGTGTACGGCGTAGACTTGCGAAACACGTGACCCACGCGGGAGCAGGGCGCGATCTCGAGCACGCCGCCGCACATCCACACCTGGGATTCAAGTCGCATAATTTATATTTTTTTGTTTTCGGATTTTCAGTGGGAATTTTTTGAGAGTGTTTATGTAGTTGTTACATTCAACAATCAAGTGGAGTGGAGAGAAGGCAAAAATTGGACGAGAAAGATATACACAAGATATATAATATATATATGTAGAAAGAGCTGTTGATATAGAGTATTTTAAACAAGCTTATAGGGTGTCTCTTCTGGCCTAAACCCTTAAAGACCTTTATGGCCAAGTAGACTGAAAGGTCTTCTTTGCTGCAAGTTTCTATTTTGGGGCTTTGATTTCGAAATTCGGTGCCCAATCCTGTCTTGAGGAATTAAATCGGGATAAAGGATGAAGAAAGCTGATATTTATTTTTGAAAATCGCAGGTTGATTTGAAAGTTAGGGATAGGAAAGCCTTTGGAAAAGCACAAAAAAGATTGCGACGTCTTAGAGTATCACTTGGATTGTGGTAATAAATTTTGCTATTAAGAATGAGGATTTAATTTTAAGACCCTTAAAACTGTTTTTCTGGGAAGAAACTTTCACGTGGTTTATAAATATAAATATCGAAAATATCCAAATGAATTATTTAACTGAGATATTTGTTTATAATCTTTCAAGCCACACCCAACCCTCAAGACAACCAGGAACACAGAACGTTGTTTAAGAAACCCATAAAAAAATATCAAAAGAATTTTAAGTATTAGTTACAACTTAATAAGTAAATAATAAAGTAAACTTAATATAATAATTAGTCACCAATTGGTCAGATACTTAAATCATAATTAATAAGCAACAAGATAAATGTATGTCAGTAATGTTTAGCTTAGGTTTTTAACACGTTATTACTGGATAACAACTGGATTATAACTGGATACGTTAATACCTAGGCCTAAGTGGTGATTAGTGTTATTTCGTAGTTAGCTGATAGACTGATTCTGTAATGGGCATGAGCACGAAAAAGTACTGAGAAACTGAGGAGGATTCGAAGAAACACTGAGAAGAATTTCGATCAGAGAAATCATAAAAAAGGGAAACGTTCTAATATATTAAGGTAATGCCAGTGCGTGTGAGTTATAGGAAAGGAAGTTCATCTTTATCGTGGATTTCAGGAGCGCTCTCTCTCTGAGGTACACGACATACTTTTAAGGATGGTCAAGTTATTTATAAATACGAATTTTTGGGTTATGGTTATATAGTAGCTAGAGATTAGTTAGTTGTATGCTCAAAATACATATCAGCTGGATTTAATATGTAAGGTGTTAGTGTTAGTGGGAACCTTTTTTTTTTTTGATTGTGTTTTCTGTTAGCGAATTAAAACCAATTACGATTAGGAAGTAACGAGTAGTTCTTAAGGCTAGAAGTTAGAGATGCACGCAATTTAAAATTGACTTGTGGTTGGAATCATGTTATTTGACTGTTTGGTTTGTTGATTGATTTTGATTGTTGGTGGTTTTTTGTTTGTTGTTTTTTTGCGAACCTGTGCTCATCGAATAATAGAAATCACGCCACTCGTCCAGCCAAACTTCGGCCACTCGGGCCGCATTGTGCAGCACAATTTTGGCCACGCCGCCGGGGAAGGTGTACGGCGATTTGTCACGGAACACGTGACCCACATGGGAGCAGGGTATTATTTCTAAAATGCCGCCGCACTGCCAAATCTGCGGGTTTCGATTGCGTTTGTTGTAATGTTTTCGTGTTGGTTGTTTTTTTTTCGTGTGATTAGAAATAAATTTAAATTTAAATTGATAACTCTTAAAATAAATAAAAAATCTTAAATTTAAGCAGCATTTGAATTTGATTTGCGGCTATAAAATTAACCAATAATTCAAACGTAACAAATGAAGTATAGAAGAAAACGGAAGGAAAAAGTATTGGGAAAATGCTGTGACATTGCCTTACACGGAACGACATCTCCAGATTCTCGCCGCCCCAGATGTCCATGCCCTCATCGTAGGAGCCAATCTCATAGAAGTAATCCTTATCGATGGAGAACAGACCACCGGCCATGGTGGGAGTCCGCAGCGGAGCGGTTCTATCGTTATTTCTGCGAGCCATTTCACGCGATGGCACTCGGTACCTGAAAATTCAAATATAATAATATTCAAAGATTTCTATTGCCTCCCTACTCTCCGTTGTTTACCATCTAAAGTTGAGCTTCCAGTTAAAGCCACCCCACGTGGAATCCGAGGCCGTGATGTACTCGAATGTCTCATCCGAAATGACATCGATTATGGGACACACAACCGTTCGACGATTCTGTACGATGCGCGCCAACAGAGGCTCCAGCCAGCCCTCAGTGCACTCACAATGGGCATCCAGGAAGGTGATTACCTCGCCACTTACATGCTCGGCACCTAGGAGGCGGGCCCGAATCAAGCCCGAGCGTTTCTCTGTGCGCAACACAAACGTCTTGACAGGAAGCTTGGCCACGTACTCCTCCAGCTGTTTGCCCAGGAAATCTGCAGCACAGAATTAATTAAAACACCTGGACATCTCTCAGTTATCTCCAACTCACCCCTCTCGCTGGCATCGTCCACTAGGATGATCTCCTTTAGCAAAGCACGCGGCGAACGATTGATCACACTCCACACGGTTCGCAGCAGCGTCGTCCAGGCCTCGTTATGGAAAACTATCACAATTGAAGTGGTTGGCAGCTTTGAGGGATAGTGCTTGCGGCGGCAACTACAGTGGGATTAAAAGAGAAACCAGTTTTAAGGAAGGAGTCAGTTAATGGATGCGGATAACTCACCCTTCGTGCCGCACATCAGTCAGCGACCGATTCAATGAGATCATGTCGCTGGCCAACAGATTGAACTGGTTCTCCTTGAACTTGTCCTTCATGAGATCCTTCATGTCAGCGGGTATCTTAACCGGCTTGCCCATCTCGCCGGGCTTGCCCTTCGCCTCCTGCACGGAGGGAGCCAGGAACCACTTTTTAAGCACCACACTGGGATAGGTCATTGAAATGCCACCGGACGCAAAGCCCTGGCCCATAATAAGAGCTCCCGAATCACCGTCCAAGGATTTTTCTGTATTAATCTCATTGTCGTCCACTAGTTGGTTGTCATCCACCAGACGCTCGGCGTTGGGTAACTATGGGTAAATGACGGAAGATATTGTGAATAAAAAAGGGGACTTTTACTAGATATTTGAAGATTTAAGATAGAGCTGTTCACTTTGAAGCTCAAAGTGCCCTGTCGAGTCGACAGCAAGCTCTGCTTCTTAGCTCAATTTCTCGAGACGTAACAACCAATTTCGGAACAAAAACTCACCTCCACATCGTACTCCCCCGATCGCTTGCAGCGCCACCCGTCCTTGCCGATGCAATCCGAGTAGCGGGCGATGAGCACAAAGTCGAATATCACCCATACGAGTGAAGTGAGTAGGACGATCCTGCAGGTGTTGGAGCGCATGCGTCCGCGCATTTTGCGTGTGAAGGTGGAGAAGGTCATGATTGTGGCTACGTCTCAATGTTAACTATATGTCTCTCTGTTAACTGTGGGTTAACTGCTGATCTTCGGGAATTTTGATGATGTGGAACTCTGTAATATCTTGGCTTTTAGTGAGGGACGATCATGTTAGTACCCTGTTGTTTTTTCTCTTCTAGTTTCTCGACGATATGTTGATGTTGTTTTGTATTGGCTTATATTTGTAATGTTGATGTTGTTGCTCTTGTGTAGTTGGTTATCGGTTATCTTTCGTTATCAGACTTTTATCGCTCCCTCAAGCGTGAAATGTTATTAAAGTTGTGGTTCTTTCAGTTGCTGTTGTTGTAGTTGTTGGCACATATGGGAGCTCCTCTAGTCTCGCCTCGTCTCTCTCTCTAGCTGTCTGTCTTCGGCCTGTCTTCCTTCCACTCTCTCTCATGCTAACCTTCGATTTGACCTTGATTATTGCCCCTTCTGTTGTAGTTGTTGGCCTTCTTTATGGTATGAAAGTATCCGCATCCTTTCAACAACCATCAGTATTCCATGGAGACGAGTTCCAGGTCCGGTTTCGCCTTGGAAAACTCATTCCCGGACCACTTCCACTTTGTCGTCTATCGAATATCGCTCTCTCTATTTATCGCGAGACCTTCGATTATATTATTCAACAGCTGCAAAGAAAGCAAAAAAGAAAAGAAAACAAAAGCTATGATAAATCACATTGAGATAATAATAATGAATAGCGGGAGCCAAAAAAATGAAAGTTATGATTTCATATCGCTCTGCCACGGACTCAGTTTTTTTTTTTAGCCCAATAAGCAAATAAATGAATAATTACGCTACATTTCTTGTTTTTGTTTTGTTTGTTTTTTCCGGCTGTGGTTTGAGCTCAATTTAGTTGGGCAAAAACACTCTCAATTAAATCAAAAATACCTTTTTAATAATCAGTAATTCTACATGCAGTTATTATTGTTTTCTGAAATAATGTTATTTCAACTTATCAGTTATCATCAAGGTTACTTGAGTTAACATTAAATAAATTATTAAGATAAGTTGTTAATTGACGCTTGTCTGGGAAAATGTTAGCCTTAACCTGCAAATTGCCGTGAGTGCTCTGACATGTTAAGTGACGTGTGATAAAAGGGAAAAATGTTATTTGCAACATTAAGAATCTGATGCTGAAAAATCACATATTTATTTCTGTGAGATCAAGATTTTATAAACATTATAACACCTTTATTCTATTAGATGTCATACTTTTAATCTCAATGAAGGTAAAGATAGTCAGGAATAAGATTAGTATTAACATATGAGAAAAGAACCTAATCGTATTGAATATTT
Organism: Drosophila lini; assembly: GCA_018905715.1. Classification (NCBI taxonomy): domain Eukaryota; kingdom Metazoa; phylum Arthropoda; class Insecta; order Diptera; family Drosophilidae; genus Drosophila; species Drosophila lini. The sequence continues at coordinate 13,633 of JAEIIL010009619.1, read as the reverse complement.
TCCGAAAAGAAAATTAAGCTGGTATCCTCACAAATATAAATATCTTATAGTATATATTGTAAAAATTCAAAACCAAAAACTAAAAAAAAAAGAATTAGACGTAAAGCTATATTGTTTATTTTATTATCTTTTAGTTCCTCGAATCGTCTGCCCTTTTCGAACAAAGAAAGACAAGCATGTGCTTTGCATGCCACCAACATCTGCATCAATAAATCGAATCAAAGCTTAGCTTTCAATACCTTTTTTCCGGCTTGCATCTTTGCTGTTTTTTGGTGTGGTTTTATTTTATTTTAAGCCGTTTCCCACCGCAAAATCTCGTGCGCCTGCACACACCAAATGCCAACGTCGAGGTGGAAAGAGTAGAAAAAACAGTTGGTTTTTTCTTCTCCTCCAATCCAAATGCCGTTTTGGCCAAAAAATTCCATTGACAAAGGTCATAGTCACAGACAGTAACAACAACAACAACAACACAAACAAAGGCAAGACAAGCAGCATCAGCCGAAACGCCAAACAAGCCAAGAGCTGTCAGAGCGGCAGAGTGACTGAGACCGAGCGCCAAAAGCGCAACAACTCTTAACGGTATTTTGCCGGGGCTTTTCTGTTTTTTCCGGATACTCTTTCAAGGGGTATTATCCAATTTATGTAAGCTTTAGTATAAGATTTTCGAGCTTAAAAGATGGAAAGAAGTCCTATGTAAACAAAAAACTCTTTACATATATTGCATTAGATATTTTCAAACATTCTTGATATTCTTAAGAAGATTTTCAGACTATACTGGCATTAAAAAATCAGTACATATTTGTTAAATAAACAAGAAACATATAGTTTCAGCTGAATAACGAATATTGTCTATATTTCTCTTGAAAACTGTAAATAAAATAAAGTTTACTACAAATTCGCACACCTCTCAAACAGGATAAACATCAAGTACATCTCGAAGAAAAAAAAAAAGAAGTGTAAGAGTATTGAAAGCTTCACAGCCCCACACAGTCCTCCTTTGCATCTTTCGTTTTTTGCGCACATAACGTGCATTTGAATCATTCATAAGGCATGCGACGTCAACCTCGTTGAGCGGCAAACTAGACAAGACTACGGGTCTGGGAGTCGTAGTCGGGAGTCTCTGAAAAACCAGTTTCCCACCATCCAAAGAGCAACTTGGCTGGGCTGCCCGGGGGCAGATGCAGTGGGTGGGTAGCGATTCGGACGGGGGCTTGGTTTGTTGGAATGAACACACTCTGGTAAAATATGCAGTTGCATGTGCAAGACCCCAGAAGAGGCAAACTTCAGTGGCGCTCGCTGGAGAGCCCTTTTAGCCATGTCAAGCCATCAATAATACATTGGACGATGGCAAGGAAATGTGAAATATAAATTCCAGTTTTCATAATTATCAATTTTGCGAGGGTCGCGAAAGCCAATGAGTCGGAGAGTTCGTAGAAAAAAATAAAGGTAAATTGAAATACGCGCTGGACCAGCGAGGGAATTTAAAAAAATAAATAATTCAGGGAATATTTAAGCAAAAAGTAAATCGAAAGGCCGGCGGTTGATGAAGCTTTCAATGCCCTGAAAACTTAATAGGGACTCTATCTGATTGAAAGTTTTATTAAATTTTAAGTATTTACTGAGAAGAAATGTTGTTTATTACAAGATTTAAAGCATAACGTAAAAACTATTAAATCCTTTCAGGGCAATACAAAATCATGAAATATATTTAAAATAAATAATTCAAGGAATATTTTTTCAATACCCTGAAAACAAAAAATAAAAGCTTTATTTTAATTAATTAAATTAATAAATATTTCTTAGTTACTGTTTGTAACGTTTACAATTTGAATATGTCAAAGAATGTTTCTAAGTAATATTTTATTGACTGAAAATTTCATGGTGCCTCTTATTTACTTTCCGTTTTAACAAATGCAAAATACAAAAATTTGGGGCTAAGCTATTACATCATGCCAGGGCCTTAAAAAAACCATCTATTGCTGTCATTTAAAATCGGCTTTCCATTCGGTTCGGTTTGCGTTTGTCGTATTTAAATGAATCAAATTGTAACAGCTCTGTTTCACGGTTGTTTGTGCTTTTGCCATTCATTCGCATGCATATTTCACTATAGACAATTCAATTACAATTATGTCAAATGAATACATTTTACAATTTGTGTGTGTTCTGCTTGAAAAGCATAATTGGCGTCTGGTAAAATGTTGAAATGCAATTATCCGCAAATAACGCTGGAGACGGAGTCTCGTTGTGGGAGTGGGCGTATGGGTCGAAAAAGAGCAGTCTGCATGTGAAAGTCACGCTTTGTGAACTGCTAATTGACAGGTAATCAGTTTAGCTGCTGAAAACAGAAAAAGCAAAAGCAAAACACACATACATACGTACTTCACATACGAAATAAAAGTTAGTTAACCATAAAAATTAATCTCTGTTTACACAGCACTTCAGCACAATCTTTGCTTATAAATTAAATTAGAATCTTATCTGATAGACATACTTATTGAATCAACATTAGCACTTAATTATAATCCAATTCAAAGCAATTGAAGCTATCACCAGAGGCAAGAGATATTCAATCAACAAGAAGGAATATATGTATATGGGATACAGAGTAGCAACAATGGCTGGAAGCAGCAAATGTGAACAACATAAATACAGTGTGTTTTCGTAAAAAAAAAAAATGTTATTTAATACTATATAAATGTGTTGAATTCTGTGAGAATTTAATAACCCCTTGATTTATTTATTATTTTTAATTAAATATAAACAATAATAATACAATTTTATAGTTAAAAATTTCGTTTTTAAGGAATTGGCTCTCAACTATAACAAATTTCCTTCCAACCATTATTCTTATCTCAAAATACCCCATCATCCACTGGCCTTAAAGCCTTAAAACCTCGCTTGCTGTATGTAAAATATGTTCGCAGCTCTCAAGAGTAATTTGCTGCCAACTTTTGACTCACTGTTCTGTCGCAGCGACGACGACAGCAATTGATGATTTATGTATGACAATCGACTCCAATTGTTGCCGGCTTCTGTGAACTTGAGCGGTGATTTCCGTCTCTCTCTCTTGCCCCATTCAGTAGGCTCCGTGGGTGGGCTCTATGTATAAGGATTGAGCGCTTGTTTGTTTGCTTGTACTTCGAGTTTTGCTCTTGTTTTGGGTGCTGCATTGCGCCAGCTGAACATTTTTCGTAATTTAATTTTCCAGGATTTTAATTAAAATAGAGCGCGCAGAGCCGCGCCTTGCGCTCAGCAGTGCAGAAAAATTCGCAGCACGTAACATCGAAAAACTGTCAAACTGCCATAAATTGAAATATTCCCGCTGACATTCCTGCACCCCCTGGCCATTCCCGCCTCTATCTTGGCCTGTGGGCCACAAAGCGGAAGCTAACAATTTTTTACAAGGGCCCAAAGAGTGGGCGCCGCCTCTCCGAAAGCTTTTTCAAGCTGTGCTGCTGTTTATTGCCACTGATAAGGCGGCGCGGGACGTCTATGCTGCACATCCGTCTATGTACAGTAGTGGCTCGGAAATTTGAGAAACTTTACGATTTTGGGTTTCAGTTTGGCAAAAGTTTTCATTCTATGCTGCTGAACGTGTAACTTTGTTGTTGCTCTGGGTTAATAACTTAAATAACAAACTACTATCTGTTCATTTACTCTTGTTTACTTTAAATCTTTGGAAACTGAATTTTCTTTGTTAGCTTAATTTATTTTAAATGAATTTCTTATGGTTTTTTTTGCTGAGCCTTGGTCAAGGAATAAAGAAAGAATTGATATATCGATACTTTATTTATGGTAAAAATCTATCTAGCTTTTCATAACGAAAACTTCTTAGGAAAATTTAAAGAGAAACCAAAAACTAGAATTCTAGTGCTGTCACAATTTTAAACAACTCACTATAACTATAATAAGTAATTGCTGAGATAAGAACTATAGATTTTTGTACATATTTTGGCAATCTATTAGCGAGCACTGTAGGGTGAGCGCGGAAGCGTGTTTTAGCTGCACTTGTGTGCCCAAAAACACTTAGCACGCTTGTTGAGTGCCTGGCGCGCACTTAAAAAAGCACACAGCAATTAATTTGATGAAAATCTGTGTCAGAGCCTTTTTGCAAGAGCTTCTCAAACACGAGACGGAAGCAATGCGGCGGCGGAGCGAGAGATAGTTGCATAAATATTAACTGATCGAAACATACGACATGGTGTGGTCTTTGGTGCCATCCAGAGCGAAAACCTGCCGCAGCCTGACTGACAATATTCTATTATTGAGCACTCTGGGAAATCTGTGCATGAAGGCAATCAATTCGGAGTAATTTATTAATGAATTGGCGGCTGCGTTGGCGAAGGTCGCCCGGGTCCCACCAACCCAGAGACAAAACAATAAACGAGGGCAACAACGTCGATTGTGACAACGCTTACAAAATGAAATTGTAACACAAATGCAATTAAGAGTGCAAAAAACACTAACAGGAAAATAAAAACAAAAGGCAGGCCGCCGCTCAGTGAGTGAAAACAATTTGGAAAACGTAGGCAATTAAATGCAATTAATGAAATTGTACAATTAAGAGAGTGGGGTGTTTCGCTGACCAGCGACCAGCTGATGACCATTTGACTAGGAACCGGTTTTATATAGTTTGCCGAGATTTTCGTAAATTTGCATACAATCCACATGGGACCCACAACATTTCACACATTTATCTCTATTTAGTGTTAAACATTTGAGCAGTAACTGTAAAATAAATAAAAATAAAATAAATGAGATTTGTGTTAGTTTACTAGAGAAAAACTTTAGGTGATAGAGTTCAACAGACGTCAGATTCGTTATTAGCTAGGAATTGATTTACAGTTTTACATTTTCCTGAATTATTAAAGTACTATAAACTCACTTGATTTAAGTGCTAACCTACTAAAATTTCCCCTAACAAGTTCGAGCATAATGACAACTAATAGAAAAGACACTTTTTAGTAGCTTCTGCTTTCACACGTTAATTTGCATAGCCCAAAAACAGGTTCTACTCATAAATTCATCATCCCAATGCCCCAGCATGTTTCTCATAAATAAATCACTCGACTTTTAGTTGGGCAGGGAAAATATTTTGTATAATTAAGTACACTCGTTTGGCGCACACTTCAACAGCAAGTCGCGCTGAACTCAAATAAAAAATTTCACATAAATTTCAAGTGTGTTTTTGGTTTGGGTTCCTTGTTTTTTAATTTTATTCTTTTTCGGGGTAATGCTTGTTGTACTATATGTATGTACATATGTATGTAGGTGTTGTGGGGGCCCTGCACTCGGCACTTTAATGATCTGTGGCTGACTGCCAGCAGAAGTCGGGAGTTTTTGGAGCTCTGGAAGTCTGGAACTGCTCTGGCTGCCCGATGTGAAAGGCGCGTAATTTATATTGCACACAAATAAAATTTATATCAGCTTCATGTTGGCATGCAAAGAGGCGGTAAAGCCGCAATGTGAAGGCGAGTGATACAAATTAGCGCTATAAATACGCCCCAAACACACACTCACATGCGTTCCACACAGTCCACACACAGCCGGTGGAGCGGTCTGCTTTTTGGAGTCATAAAAACAAATGCGATGCCAAGTCCGTCTGTCTGTCCGACAGGTTAATGAACTAAGACGACAGCTACAGCGACAACGATGACGACGACAACGCCTCGCAATTTCAGCTAATAAAATGCTAATTTCCCCACCCAGCAATGGCTAATACAGTCTTAGTTCAGTAAGTTGAAGAGTATTAGAAATATAAATTCCTCAAGATATTTTACTGGTGAAGAATAATTGCAGCACTTTTCTTGAGAAAATTTGTGAAATTAAAAGGATACTATCTGTTATTTATATATTTAAATTACTCAAAAATACTCAAACTGCTTGAACATTAACGAAGTTTCACTGTATAATCCGCTGATAAAATCCAGCCAGGCTTAGATATGGGAATAGCAATTAAAAAGGCAGTCCCTAAGGGAGCGCGATAAAAGGTATCGTTTGGGGAAGATAGCAAGTGAGTGAGGGACACCACGACAGGTTCACTGAGTGGATTGGTTTACTTCCAGTTTTAATGACGTGTGAGACTAGCAGATAAAAAAATTACCTGCAAATATACAGCTGCTTAAATAATGTATTTATTTGCTGTCGCACATGCACCTTTGTAAATATCAAATTCAAACTTTAACCCAGTTTAATAAAGTATACAACACAATAAATTCTAATAACAATTTGACTGAAGCAAAACACACAAAAGTAATCCATTTGATTGGCCTTCGGTAGGCGGCGGCATCAATCAACTTAAATAGATAAAAAGCCATAAAAATTGCCTTGAAGATGAGATTTTTCTCGGCGACGAAAGCCAAATAATAAATGGCATCAAATTAAATAGGAATTTTCGAGAGGAAAAACCAACAAAAAATAAAAGACTAGCAGGAAACCTGTCGCCAAATCAAGAAAAATGTGTCGAAATACGAAAATTGACAGCTGAATAATGTATCTGGATATGGGGACATTATCATCATCATTATCATTTCCAGCCATCGACTATTCCAGGCTCATAAAGCGGATTTTTGCGCTAATTTCGGTTCTCTCCCTTCTGCTCGATGTCGTGGTGGAATCTTTTGGTCGAGAAAACAAAAAAGATTTCATGACACGCATTTTAATTAAAAGTAAATAGAAAGAGAGAAAAAAGTGGGGTATATATATATAGAGAAAGACGGAGAAGCGAAGCTTAATGCTTGCCATGAGTACACAGCCAAAAAAAAGGGAACATGAGGTCTGAAATTTTATATATTCAAAACATTGTGGGGTTTTAGTTGGACTTGGTAGAATCTACTTAAAGACAAGCAGCAGGGTTGAATACACAGCTGTTTGAAGGGTTAGTTACACTATCCAGTACCTCTTGCTAATATTTTAAAAATACATAACAATGTTAAATAATGTTTCTGTGTAAGCCAGATTGTGCAGAACTAAGAGAAAGGAATGGAAAGTAACGAAATGGGGTATCGAAGAGAAGAGGAGACCTTCTTTTTAGCCCTCCCCTGCAGCCGCTGCTGCTGATTCTGCAGCAGTGTTAAATGTAGCAGAAGAGAACAAGGAGGATGTACAGAGGAGCGGGGGCGTTTAGAAAGCGGGAATATGCTAAGCGGGGCAGCGTTTGCATAGCAATTGCTCATTTACAGCACTCGAGTTCTTTTTCTGTGCCGTTTTTTATTTTATTTTTTATTTAAAACAAACTTGGTTTTTTTTTATACCGCTTTCCTGCAATTTGTAAAACTTTGCACGAAGCTGCGCGGAGCCATCTAACAAGAAAAAAAAAACAAAAAAAACAAAAACCCTGCGCATAAAAGGGAGACAAATAAGTGGAACAAACGGAAAAGTTTTTTGAGGTTTGACATTCGGCACAATGGTAATTCTATTTGGACCATCATTGGGTGGGCTCTTGGACCCGGAAAACCTCCGGCATGGGTTTGACCCGCATCATTAATTTGTTGCTGTTTCGCTTTGTTCTGGCTCTAATTATGCCCAGCAGCTTCGTTTATGCGATTAAGCCAATTACACAATATAATGGCAAAGGTTGACTTAATTAAACGGCATTATTAAATACGATTTGGAAATGTTTTGTAAGGCCGGGCCCTCCCTAACTGTTGTAAATATTTGTTTAGGCTGCAATCTAGCTGGCCTAATCGGTTTAAATGTATTTAAAAAGCATAACAGCTAAACAATTATTATTTATTTTAAAATATGCAATTTTAGCGGTACTAAAATTTATATTTAGCCAGCACTAAAATTCGAGTCAAGTAATTAACCCAAAAGAAAATAGTTTACGAACACAAAATACCATAAAACGCCGAAGAAGTTGACATTTTGAACGAGCGAACCAACCAACATTCCAAATGAATAAGTAAAGAGCAAAGAAACAAATATTTGAATCAAGCGGGAGAATGATCAAATAAAAATGAATAATCAACGCATTGCTGCCTTTAAACGTGTGATTATTTCTTTTATTGTTTTATCAATTTTCTGAATGTAATTCCTTTTGCCTAATTAAAAAAAGTTTAATATATTGCAGTACAAATTTGATCTGATCTAAATTTCACAACTTTTATTCAATCTTTAAAACTAGTTAAACGAAATTAAATCAAAGCAGGTCAGTGAGTTTCCGAATGAAAAGCCCCAATCCACTCTTATCACAAAAACCAATCACGCATGAACGCACATGGGAGTAACAGATGCGGCCCGGGGGCGGAAAGGGGCGTGGACGTGATTCGACTGTTTTGCGGTTGTTCCTCCTATAGTCGCACCCTACTATCCGCTTTCCTCCATGTGGCTACATATCGCCACCAGTCGAGGATCTCCACACACACACACACACACACACTCAGGGGCCAATCTCTCTCTGTGCCATTAAAATGTTATTTCCTTATTATTGCCTTGACTTAATCGTTTTCCTTGCAGCAGAACAGCTCCCCCTCTTCCCCCAGCTGGTTGTTTCCCCTGCCGTCCCACTTTTATCACACTCTCTTCTCCACTTACAGACACGTATAGGGGACAATTGTGTCCCCACAGCCCCATATTTGAACAGTCGACATCAAGAAAATAGCATTAATATTTTATAATATATGGAGGTAGAAAAAATATATCGGGAGTTTTGAAGTCCGCTTTGAACAGCGTCTTAAGTATGCAAAATACATTTTTTAGGTTTTTATCACTTTTTCAAGAGATTTCAAAACACTTCGTCCTAGAGGGATCATTTAATATTGAATCATTGGATTTTAAATTTACCAAATTTTGAAACTGTACAAATTTTCTGAATTTTAACATTTTAAAATAGTTTTTAAAACCTTTATCAATGTCACTATTATTGTGATAGCCACTGTGTATATATGTGACAGACCGACGGACTTTATTCCAACATTTTCACTGGGCTCCTCGTTTTCATGTGATGCGTGTCCATGACAATGGAACACAAATTTCTATGGCACACATTTGCGTATTTCTCCTCTCGCCTCCTTCTCTTATTATTATTATTTTTTTTTTTGTGAGGGAGCTTACACAACCACATAATCTCCAAGCGGGCGCCGCCGCTACAAACTAATGCAAAGTGCCATCCACTCTATATATCAAAGAATTTCTGAGTCATCGTCGCGCATTGTGATTATAATGAGACAACATCTGTAGAGATGGTGGCCCTTACGGACAGAAAGGATTTTAAAATTAAGTATTGCGAATTTATAGTTCATAATTTACAGAAAGGATCCAGCTTTTTATTATATAAATAATCAAGGTTGATGGCCTGTTTCTATTATTTACCCAACAATTTATTGTAGAGGGATAAAAACAGACAAAGGATACAGGTAAATCAAACTACTAAAGAAGCAGACTTGTGTGATATTTTTTAAGAAATGGTTATTAAAAGAATTTAATTCTTTAATAATATATACAGAAAAGGACAAGGAATTTTCTTAAAAGAATTTAAAAGAGGCTTTTTTTATTTAATTATACGAGTGTTCTTTTGTTGATACTTCTATACAACCCAAAACATGCATTCCCCATTGTGTTCATTGATTGTTACGACTTTCAGCTTATTGGTTATGCAAATGGTATTGGTTACATCCCCAAAATTGATTGGAAATCACCCAAAAGGTAGGAGAATGATAAAGAGACGGAGCTTAGCAGGTGGCAACTGCCATTGAACTAATTAAAATACCTTGCGTAACGGTTGTTCGATTCTGTCTTAACAGACGGTAGTGTGACACTGTAATTACCTAGATTGCGCCCAGGACAGACATGAAATGTGAGGTGACACGTGAATTCGTAAACCTCAAATGGTTTGAGTGCGAAATTATGTCAGGCGGCAAATGTTATTTCTATGTTTTTATCTCTGCGACATATGCCTCAGATAACAAATAGAACACATTCTTCCTGGCTACTTTTCATGCACTAATAGTTGATCAGAATTTATGGGGCCACCGCTCTGGGTGGAAACACCCACCCACCCACGTTTTGCATTGCACCCAGCGGAGCCGCGTTGCCAACCTTGGTAAATATGCTGTGCTGGCTCTGCTGCGCTGTCGTTGTTGCTGTCGCAGCTATTGTTGCTACTCGGTGCCGCTCTCGGCGTTGCCAACTTGGCTATTTTCTGGACAATTCTGGTTATTTTCAAAGGTCGGTCGGTTGCATTTTGTGGGATACCGCATTTCTAACTATTATAACTATTAAACTTGAAACCAATATGATCATATATGCTTCTACAGTATCGAAATTTTCCTCTTGATATGGATCCCAAAGACATTGTCGTATTTTGATTGATTTCTGCAAGTAGTTCCATCAATTTGGGGCAACTCAACATACAATTAATTAAGAAAGAGATCTAATCATTTGAAGTGTTCTTGCAATTAGTTGATGAAAAGTCAGCTTGACTTATTTTATAAACCAATTCTTAGCTAAAGTCAGACATTACACTCTGTGCCGCTTCGCTGACTAGCTCGCTCCGCAACGGTCTCTGGCTTGGTTTTAGCCGGGCTTGGGCCCTGGCTTCGGCTTTGGCTTTGTCAAGTTCGACCCTGGGGGCATGGCTCATAAATTTCCCGCTGCTATTGCAATATGAAATATATGCAACATAATTGAATTGCGTCTGTGTAGGAGGAGCGCGTGCCTCTGTGTGTGCGGCGTACTGTTAATTTTTAATTTATGCTCATAAATAATCAAGCCATTTTCATTAGACGCACACACACAGCTCGGGAAGAAAATGAAAAGAAAAACCGACAGACACCCAACAAAAATGCAAGCTCATGCAAATTGTAAAGAAATGGGAAAGTATTTTATATTTCATAGTTTTATAGAGATTTCTTCATGTCATATTCTGTGTCCAACGGAGCACTCATGACTTTTTATATTCACTCTTCCCTTATTTCGTTTTTTAAAGCTTTCAAGCTGCAACAAAATGGCAAAAAACAAAAAACATAATAAAAGAATCTCTGGCTGAACAAGTATCCTTCACCATTTTTTTATGAGGCGAAACATTTTTTGAAGCAAAAATATGTAGCACTAAGATATTTGTTCGCTTATGTTTTAAACTTTTTTTTATACATTTTCAAGAGAACAAAAAGAATTTCATTCTACCTCCGGCTCAGAAATATTTCTAGCCTCTTTATGCGCCAAAAATAGAAATAAGAAAATGCCTCAATTGCGGATAGATTTTGTTCTTTCTTTTTTGTTTAATGTGGGGTAACTGGTGTAGGTCTTTTGGGGTGTTAAATGCCGCGTAATCATTTTCGGAAGCTCGTAAAAGCGCAACGAGAACAAAAACAAGAAAAAGGCGAGAAAAAATCGTGATATAAAGAGAAAAGCGAGCGGGGGACGGAGTCGAGAGTAGTGGAGTGCGAAAGCTGTGCAAATATATATATAGTTAGCTACGTCAGCTGGGCTTTAAGGCCGCTGTGTGTATTGGTATGTATCTGTGTGACATTCGAAGCACCAGCTCCAAAAAGAGAAAAAAAGCAAGAGAAATAAGGCCAATGATGCTTGTAATTGTAGCTCCAGTTGGCTCCATACTCTTGTTGGTTTTGCAACTGCTGTTTTTTTATTTTGTCAGCTAGCAGCTTGGCTCTGTTTTTGGCCGTGGCGGCCAATTGCAATTTCAAGGCTGCATCAACTCCGGCTCGAATGCTCACTCCATCTGCTCTCCATCCATCGCCCCCACATGCGCAAACAAGTCTTAAAAACTCATTAACGTTTTATGATGTGAAAAGAGAAGCCGCCGGCTAAGCACTGGCCACTGTCACCGCTGTCGGTCTCGAACACGTAAAGAAATATTGGATTGATTTTAAGATCGATTGAACGGTTTAACTAACTGGGTAAGACATCTACAATTCTTTCTAAACTCAAACTCTTAATGATTTTAAAAATATTTCCGAGAACATCTAAAAAAATTCTTGCAATTGAATCGGAAAGATACATAATCCAGATTCCTGCGTTTGCAGAAGATTAAGGCAAATTGTATGGAAAATAAAATAATTAATTAATAAATCGCCTCTTAAAAATGGTTAAAATTTTTCCTCGTGCAATTACCCAGCGACTTGTGTTGACTGCCCCCGTTGCACACTTGCCGCACTCAATCAAGCCTGAAAACCCGGCTAGGATAGGACATGAGGGGGTGGCGGCCGGCGGCTGCTTGGGGACCAAAATCCCGGGATGAGTTGTCTTCATTTTGCCATGAGTGGCAGGCAGGCAGCCGACAACTGCAACAGGCCACCCATAAAAGATGACAACGGGCAGACCATCATTTGTGCTCTACAGCAAACTTTTTTTGGTCGAGAGAGTGGCTGCACGAGTAAAAAAAGGAATTTAAAAGTGACCTAATGGACTCTGGCATACCCTAAAGGGGATTATGCGACAAGTCCAAAGAGGTTTTAACTAAAATAATAGTAGTAAAAACGTTAGATGTGGTTCCTTTGATAGAAGAAATGTGAAAATAAGCCTGAACTACAATGGCAGCAGTGCTTTTTCCACATTCAGGCACCAAATATTTCAAAACTAGTTTCCTACATTAGAAACAATAACAAATATAAGAATTTAAATAAAACTTCATCCTAATTTCTTTTACCAAAAAGACCCTTAACGCAAAAACCGACTCAATTAACAACTTTCCTACTTCGATTCAAGCTTAACCCAAATATATGTTACCTGTATGTATAAATAAGTCTTAAACAGCGGCATTCCATCACAGACTCATGCGATAAAGAAAAACTCGATCATGAACAGGAAACCGTGTTTTTAAGAGACCACAACATTTTGTCATCTCATCCGTTGTGGCCAACTTTATCGTTACTTTCTTGCCACTAAAGAACCTAACAAAAAAACCACAGTGACATTGCTATAAAACCCCCGGCTACATCCTAGACTATTACGATAGAGTAAAACCCGCTTTACTACGGGGAAATCTTCACTCGCACCGCACAGCATCGCACTTGCTCTTCTTCTGCTGGTGCTGCTGCCTTTTCCAGCTATAACTGTACCTGCAGGTGTGTGTCAGTTGTTGTAGTTTTAGTGTTTGCTCCGGGGAATTTACGGAGCGTTGATGGCTTTCTCCTCTAAGACTCAATTTTATCGAGAGAGAGAGATAGGGGTAGAGGGGAAAGGAGAAATGGATAACATTGCTACACTGCTCCAAGGCGGGAGATGAGGGGCGGCGGAGCAAGCAGATGATCTCTCGCCTATTAAAAGTGGCCAGCAAAAAAGTTTTCGTTTATTGGTGGCATGGGCCAGTTTTATAGCTTCATTTGCACACACAACAACTGGCACTGCAGAGGCCGAGGTCAGGTCGGCATTAGGCTGGAAAGAAGGTGCAGGTGGGGTATTAGGTAGTAACTGGCCGAACAGTGGGCGTGGCAAGTGCAAGGCGATCGCTATTTCTCAGGCGGAACGGTAGCTGGAAAACCTTCAGCGGCTGCTGATTAATTGTAAGCTTTGAATTTTAAGTTAAACTGCGTCCAATCTCTGAAGATTTGTAAAAATTGTATATACTTTACATAAATTTAAGAAAAATATTTTTAAAATTACAAATTCTCAACTGTTTTATATGAAAAAAATGTACACCAATATAATAGACTCTTTAAGATATAATAAAAGT
>JAEIIL010009614.1:0-18537 GCA_018905715.1 Drosophila lini | reverse complement strand
ATTAGATTAAAAAATCTGCATAAGGCATTAAGGAATTTCCTTATTATTTTTTTCGAATTTTAAATTTTAATTAAACCAGTGCGTATACGTAATATTTTAAGAGTCTTTTATAAATGGCTGAAATAATATTTAAAAAAAATTGCCGTTATTTTTGATTTTTTATACGATAATTTTCTAATTAGATCAATAAATCTGTGGTGTTTCTTATATATTTCTTAAATTTAAAATTCTAATACATCCATGCGTATACGTAATATTTTGAAAGTCTGCTATAAATACCGTAAATAAAATTTACAAAAAAAAATGTCATTAGAATCGCCTTTAGGGAGACGTCAAAATGACACATTCTTAGAAATTTGTACCGATTTTATTTCCGTCATTTATAGCAAATTCCAATTATATTACGTATACGCACGGGTGCATTTTTGTATTGAAAAGTTTTGAAAAAAAGTTAACTACCAAGAACTATAATTTTTAAGAAGCTATATAAATCTTAAAATCAAGTTCTTCTAACACCTATATATATATATATAAATAGAAAGTTATACATTTTATTTGTTTTATTTTGTATTCGTTGTAATGACATTTAACAATTGGGGCTTTGGGGGCATTAAATTAATTGCTTAGCTGAATATGAACAATGTCCACAGACGTGACAAGATCTTGAAGCCACCATCTATTATCCTGGCTGGCTTTGTTTATGAAGTGAGCAAACGGATAATCCCCAAACAGAGCGAGCAATTAAACGGCAAGCCGGCACGCAATGCCAGACAAATCGATAAATATTCATGAAAAATAAATGGGGAATAGCTGCACCACCTGCACCACCCCGACAATTCCCAAAGGATGACGTACGACGGGTCACCGATGCCCAGGCTCTATTAATATGCTTGTTTTTTATGGGAGAGGGAGGTGGGGTGGGGTCAGGGAAAGCTAATTTACAAAATGTGTAATAAAACTTGAAGCTTTATTTATTTTAGTACCTACTATGTTCGGCCATATGTCAAAGTTCGCATTCATTTGGGCTTTTTATTGCATACACCCACCCACCCACACACAGACACTCACACACGCATTCAGCACACTCGTTTGATTTAACCCTAATTGCTTTGAAAAGAAATAATGATTATAATGACAAGCACATTTTTGTAATTATATATACATACATACATATATATATCGAATCCGATCAATCGAATCGAAGCAAATTCTATAAATAACCAAACAACTTGCATGCCATATAGCCCCATAATTACTAATACTCGATGACCTTTTGTGTGTATATCCTGTGTGCCTGCAACAACAACGAAACTACAAATTACGATATTCGATCTACGAACTTCAAACTTCGATCTTCAAACTTCAATCTTCAAACTTCGATCTTCAATCTTCGAACTTCAATCTTGCAGTTATGTGACCATGGGTATAGATTTAGGTAATCTTGCAGCCTTGCGAACGTTTAGGGTGCTGCGAGCGCTTAAAACCGTAGCCATTGTGCCAGGTATGAATTGCCAGCTATATCTTTAGATATATATACACATATATCTGTTCGATCTGTGCAAAATCGAAATGATCATACACCACCTCTCTCAACATGCTAACCTTAGGCCTGAAGACCATCGTTGGTGCCGTCATCGAATCCGTGAAGAATCTGCGCGATGTGATAATCCTCACCATGTTCTCCCTGTCGGTGTTCGCGTTGATGGGCCTCCAGATCTACATGGGCGTGCTCACGCAGAAGTGCATCAAGAAGTTCCCGCTGGACGGCTCCTGGGGCAATCTGACCGACGAGAACTGGGACTATCACAATCGCAATAGCTCCAATTGGTACTCGGAGGACGAGGGCATCTCGTTTCCGTTGTGCGGGAATATCTCCGGAGCGGGGTAAGTTATGATCTCCAAAGACGATATATAAGGATTTATATTTATTCCTTATTTGAAACTCATCTTTCATCAACCATTTTGAACCGCTTTCAAGGCAATGCGACGATGATTACGTGTGCCTGCAGGGGTTTGGACCGAACCCGAATTATGGCTACACCAGCTTCGATTCATTCGGTTGGGCCTTCCTGTCCGCCTTTAGGCTGATGACCCAGGACTTTTGGGAGGATCTGTATCAGCTGGTGTTGCGCGCCGCTGGACCCTGGCACATGCTGTTCTTTATAGTCATCATCTTCCTAGGTTCATTCTATCTTGTGAATTTGATTTTGGCCATTGTTGCCATGTCGTATGACGAATTGCAAAAGAAGGCCGAAGAAGAAGAGGCTGCCGAAGAGGAGGCGATACGTGTAAGTAGGCAACCTGCAGACCTGTTGCCCCCCCGACAACCGCAACTGCAACAGCAACAACAACTACGACACTGGCCACGGGCTCAGCTGTAGCTGTGGCAGCCAAAGGCAAGGCCAACAAGGATTGGTAACTGCAATTGGTGGCTGCAGCTGCAGCAGCAAGTGCTGCACAGTGGGACAAAAATACAAGAAAAAAAAAAAAGAAAAACTAAAAAACAGACGGACAGAACTGTAACGTACAACCCCGCCCCGCCCCACTACTTCGCTGTGGTAGATAATTTCAATTTCGATTGATGCGGGATCTCGATCGAGTATTGAGAATATCTACCTGAACCAAAAACAGCGACTGCAACCACAACAGACTTGCTTTTTTCTTTTGTATATTTACTAAATATGAATCCGACTACTCTCTCGTATGTATATCGTATACCGTATACCGTATAGCGTATAGCGTATGCCCGTAATATCGTATGCCTAGCTAACTGTCTATCAAACTATCGCAAAATCCTATCGAACTCTCTCTACCTATCTCTCTCTCTATATATACATTATATATCTGTCTATCTGTCTATCTGTCTCGCTGCCTCCATTGTACAAATTGTCGTGCTGTTCAGTCCGTCCGATATATGTATCAGCTTTCCGAGTCTACTCTCTCTATCTCTCTGTTTCTCTGTCTATAATATATATACAATATATACTCGTACTTACTATAACTTATGATTTTAGTGCACCATTAGTTTCGATCCTGTCACTATAGTCACAAAACGATTAACGAAAAGAACAAAAGAAGAAAACAAATTACTCACAACCTATACTTACTCTATATATATAACTCTATATGTATAACTATGTATTTATCGAAACCCAAAAACCCTCGAAAACCTCTCCAAAAACCCCCAAAAACACCCTTCCCAAAGACCCAGCACAGCACTGTATCGTATGATTTAACTTGATCTGTGTATGTACCAACCTATAAACGATCAAAGTAGCGTAGTTTTGCTTTATGTAACATACCGAATCCCCAGCCTCCATTCCAGTCCCCATTCCAGTCCTAGCCCCCTTCCTTCGTTCCCATCAGAGATTGCCTGCACTTTCTTGCACTGTACATAAATGGCTAATCCGCCCCGCATGCTCGTTGTAGGAAGCGGAAGAGGCGGCTGCCGCCAAAGCGGCCAAGCTGGAGGAGCGGGCCAATGCCCAGGCGCAGGCAGCAGCTGATGCGGCTGCCGCCGAGGAGGCTGCCTTGCATCCGGAAATGGCCAAGAGTCCGACATATTCCTGCATTAGCTATGAGCTGTTCGTGGGCGGTGAAAAGGGCAACGATGACAACAACAAGGAGAAAATGTCCATAAGGAGCGTCGAGGTGGAGTCGGAGTCGGTGAGCGTTATACAAAGACAACCAGCACCTACCACAGCACACCAAGCTACCAAAGTTCGTAAAGTGAGCACGGTAAGTATTCCGAGCGCAGGCGCAGCGTTTCTTTTTACCTTCCTTTCCATTCCAGTCTCTTGATTTCCGTTCCATTTTCACTTTTTTGACGAGTGTTTCCTTTCAGTTTCAGTTTCAGTTTCCGTTTTGATTTTGTTTCCTTTTCCGTTAACCTCTTTTTTTCGTTTTCTCCATTATGATCCTACTTTACATAAAGGTATCAGTTTTAGTTTCAGTTTCAGTTTCGGTTCGGTTTTTGCTTTTTGGGCTCTACTGTACCCAAGTCTTTTCAGACCCAATTAGATGTATTAACTGTATCGACTTGAATTGCGTTTCCATCGATTATTATACATGTGTTGCCTTGAGTTGCTTTTGGCCTTCGTTGCGCTTCCGTTTTTTTCCGATACCCAATGATCTGTATGATCGATTGACTCCGATTGCCGCCGGTTCGAAAGTTTCGGCCTTTTGTCCTCTAGTCCATGAGCTATCGTGTTAACTTGCCTCGCCGCTAACAGCTACAGTTAAAGCTACAGTAGCAGTTACAGTTATAGCTAGCGTTACCGCTACCGCTACCGTTACATTGCCATTGCATTGTTATCGAACCTGAGTTCCAGTTATCGCCTATCATTTTTTTGTATCGTTTCTCGTCGATGTTCCTTTAATTAGTTTGATCATTTTGTTGGATCTCTCTCCCCGTTTTGATTAAATCGTACATCTCGTACCTTATATGCCTTATATATAACTTACCCGTATGATCATGCAACTAGATATTGAATCCTTTCATACCGTATCTGGATATAGTGTTAGTGCGTGCCATCTGTATGTATGTATTAGATCTTTACCTCTATCTCTATCTCTTGAATCTTTTTTGTTGGTTGTATCCTTCCTCCTTTGATTTACATTTACATTTCCGTTTCGGTATCGGTTTCCTTTTCCGTTTCCCTTAGCTATGTGCATGCGTGTGCCCGTGTGTGCGTGAGTGTTGGTGGGATATAGAATCCCATATAGATTGGTAGTTCCAACTTAGGAGCCTCTTGACCGATTGATTTATCCATTTACCTTATTTCCGATCTCCATAACTTATGTTTTTCCATGATTCGTCATGAGTTTCGTTCTTGCTTTCCAGTGATTTCGTAATTTCCGTTTCCGTTTATCGTTTCGGTTTCAATTTTGGTTGGGTCATTGCTCGGAATGCTTTAGGTAACATTGAAAATTTTCAAACTTAATCCAATATGGTTACCTCGACAATTGGCTTTTAATTGCATTCTGCCGTTCTGCAAGCAAAAATAAAGAAAGAGAACAACCGATCGAAAGTGTAGGAGAACCCCTCGGGTTCGGCTTGAGATTCGTACGCTTGAAGAGTTGCTTTGAACCCACATAAAAACACATATATTCATGATTTTGGTTCTCGGTTTTCGGTTTCGATTTGTGTTACTTTCGATTTCGATTTCGGTTTCGATTATTTATCTACCCAGGGACAGGATTTATTTGATTTGAAGTTGCGTTTCCTGTTCTCGTTTTCGTTGCCCCTAGAATTATGTTGATATTGTGCGATAGAGTTGAGATTTGATAATTTCTGTGGCTGCATTAACCATTGCATGCATTGATCGAACGTTACATTTACCGTTATGGCATCTACAAGTTTATAACAGTTATAACACACGCCACAAGCGAATTCGATTTCGAAACCGAAATAAAAATAAAAATAAAAATAATCCGAATCCATCGATTGGATAACGTTGCTAGAGAATCATGTTAAATTTATTCAAATCGAAACCGATCGAAGCAAATCGAACCGATCACACAGCCTATCGGGCGAGCGATAACCACAGATCAAATCAGATCAGATCAGATCGGATCAGAACAGATCAGCTCAGCCAGCTCTCTTTCTCTAGTTACAGTAGCTCCCTCACGACACACACTATTAACTTTATGACATATGGCAAGCGTTTGCTTTTCTGCACATTTATAGTACACAAGAACACGCGCGCATTTCGAGGATTTCCGCGATGGCCGTTAATCGATAACCCACACAGATATCAAAGGCGGTTTAATATCGGTTTGTTTTCCATTCAATTCTTAGCCGATAACACAGCCAACTGAACTGCCTTGAATAGCTAAGAACAAAAAGAAAAACATGCCCACACACACAATATAATATTACCGATAACCAATGTACTGATTGACAACTCGCTATCCGCTGTCTCGCTCTCGCTCGCTCGCTAGCTCGTTCTAACCGACCATTAATTTTTGCTCTGGGCAGCCTCAGATAGTTTTCAATGAGAGCAGAAACTATTTGGGATTGGCCGTTGATCGTAGATCGATAAGTTCCCCAAAGCCTCAGGTAGGTTGCTCTCGCTCTCTCTCTTTCTTTCTATATCTCTCTCCCACACCCACACTATCTCTCTCTCTCTCTCTATTTCTCTCTCCAAAACTCAGTAACTATCAGACAACAACATATATGTGTACACCCTGCCAAACAAGTGTGATTAGGGCCCAGAAATGATATAGCGATATCGCGCAGATCGATTTTATATCGATATCCTTGTATTTTCCCATATATATATTTCGAGCTGCTAGGCACGATCCGTCCAAATGCCACGCCCACAGAGATCGAAAGCGCCGTAGATTTGTGATTTGAAACTAGAAAATGCATCCGTACGAAGTTTGGAAGAGATTTGCCTAGAGTTGAATTGTAGAACTTACCGATTAACACTTTATTTTGTTTATCGATTATTTACCGTTACCGTTATTGCGTTACTGCGCAAAGAAAGCGTGGGATTGGGCAAATATTCACCCAATCGATTTAAGTGTTTGTTGAAACCTTTTCGTTTTTCCTCCCCCCCTCCTTCCGTATTGTTCCATTGAAGTTATATATATCTTTCGTTGTTTAATAATTCTTGATCTAAAAAACTGTATACATAGAACGCTTAAGTTCTTTTCTTTAACTCCAAGAAAACCCGACCCCTAAATATTTAGCTAAATTAAGCAAACATTTTAAATGAACGCTACGCTGAAGTAGAAATGAAATCACACCACAAATTAAAAAAAACTCAAGCTCAAAACCCTCACAAAATACAAAATGTAAGAAACACAAGCGGTACACATAAACATACCCACACTCTCATACAATTAAACGCTCCCAGTAATCATTTTTCCTTTTAAACTGTAGACAGCAAAATCGAATACTTAATTTATAACAAAATACAAAAAAACGAAAAGAAATTGTTAAAAAACAACAAACAAATATATATATATATACATTTATCCATAGATAATAAAAAAAAAACCGCAATCGAGGAATATATATATTTTATTTGATTCATTTTTTCCTTTTCTTCTTCTACTTATACTTTGTTTGTACAAAACAAATGAAAAATGAAAACGAAACGAAAAACAAAACTTAGACATCCTTATCCTTACCTGGTTCACCGTTTAACATACGCAGGGGATCACGTAGTTCTCACAAGGTAAGCGCCCAACACACACACACACACTCACACACACACACACACAGAGTCACAAACACACGCCACACACCACCCACTGGACACCGCACACTCACACAGCCACGGAATTGCGTAAAATAAACATATATCATCATCGGACAAAGTCCATCAAGTCCATGCGGATCCCCCCCCGATCTGAAGCCAGTGAGCTGGCCATAGATCTCATAGATCAGTTTAGTTATAATCAAGTACAAGTACCTGTACCCCTACCATTACCCGTACTTTGCGTAACTTGTAGGCAGTTGCTACCGTACAGCATTTATAGAACTTGCATAGTTTTCAAAACGAAACGAAAGTCCATCAAACATTGAAGATTATTTTTGGATCTCATCCCCCCCCCCCCCCACATATCTGTAAAACATCTGTAATACTCCGTACTACTTGAACATCTTTAGATCTGAGAGATACATGTGGCACTACATATAACCATATCGATAAGCATTCGCATTCGCATTCGTCATATTCACCTATTTATCGTCTATAACTGTCTACATGTCTTATGGTTTTTATTTTCCTCTCTTCGATAATTGTTTTTTTTTTATTCGGTTTTGCCTTGTTTTGTTGTTTTGTTGTTTTGTGTATCGCTGTATCTTCATATCCCAATATATATATATATATATATATACTGTTATACTATCGTGCATATCCATCTATGAACATATATAGTCGTCTAACTAACTGTACTGCTCTGTACTGTACTCGGTTGTAAGTGTGTCTGTCTCTGTGTGCCTGTCCTCCTGTACCTTTTGTACAGTACTGTACTCAAAAACCCAGAACTCATCTGGCTCTGGGTTAGCTTGATCTCTGCAGTGGGCTTTGATGGGAACAGTACTAGCTCTTCCCCCGATCACAATCACCAGCCATAGTCGCAACTACTCACCATCACTATCACTGTCCACTGTCACTTTCACTCTCACAGTCACTGTCATATTTCAATGTACATCTTAGTTATTTTTTAGGTTTTTGATTTACCTTAAGTTTGTCTTTCTCTTGGTTAATTCTTGTATTGGTTTCGTTGTGTTTTCTACAAGTATTTGTGTAATCATGTCTATAAATACAAATAAACAACAGTAAGACTTTTCCAAATTCTTTCTTTGGTCCGATTTCGATAACTTTAGATTTCGGTATATCTAAACCGATATCGTATGTCCAAAGCCCGTTTAGTTGATTTAATTCGTAAACGCTCTTGAGTTAACATTCTTAACTTTTATTGCTCACATACCAATCCCATCGATAACGGGACTTTCTGTTCGATAAAAGCCGAAGAATACCCCAAAGTCATAACTACTCTTCACCACTCTCTCTCGGCTAATACCACCTACCTACTCCTACTACTGCTCTCTCTCTCTCTCTCTCTGTTGTATAACTACTTTATACTATTACGATTATATTATAAATATTATATATTAAATACATACATAACCATATGGCTTAACTGTGTGCGCCAAGGGGCGCGTGTGTATGTGTGTGCGAGTGTGAATCGCAATAGACTAAAGCAAATACTAACCGTAATCCCACCTATGTCCAGTACACGATACGGAATGGGCGTGGCCGCTTTGGTATACCCGGTAGCGATCGCAAACCGTTGGTACTGTCAACATATCAGGACGCCCAGCAGCACCTGCCCTATGCCGATGACTCGAATGCCGTCACACCGATGTCCGAGGAGAATGGGGCCATTATAGTGCCCGTCTACTATGGCAATTTAGGTGAGGAAAATGAAAAAATAATACTACAAACAGTCTCTAAAACTAAACCGCTTTTGACAGGCTCTCGGCATTCATCGTACACCTCGCATCAGTCCCGAATATCGTATACCTCACATGGCGATCTACTCGGCGGCATGGCCGTCATGGGCGTCAGCACAATGACCAAGGAGAGCAAATTGCGCAATCGCAACACACGCAATCAATCAGTGGGCGCCACCAATGGCGGCACCACCTGCCTGGACACCAATCACAAGGTTGAACATCGCGACTACGTAAGCCCTTAATTAATTAATTAATTTAATTTGAAAAGCAGTTGCTAATTACACCCAAAATTACAGGAAATCGGTCTGGAGTGCACGGACGAGGCTGGCAAGATTAAACATCATGACAATCCCTTTATCGAGCCCGTCCAGACACAAACAGTGGTTGATATGAAAGGTAAGGGTTTTTTTTTTTTTAATTAATTTATTAATTTAATTTTAATTATTTTGTATTTGTTGCTGTTGTTCAAAGTGGTTATAAGCATTTATCAATATACAAAATACAAATATATCATAACAGTAAAAGTAAAAGTATCACTTATAGTTATATAAACCATACTACTCTTATTATTATTAATAATCCACCTCCCATCTTTTGTTTCTTCACAGATGTAATGGTCCTGAATGACATTATCGAACAGGCCGCTGGTCGGCACAGTCGGGCCAGCGATCGTGGTGGTAAGTAGACCGATACTTGCTAGCCAATTATTACTGTAACGTTTGATTATCGATTATTATAAACATTTCGTTCATTCTGTACATTTTTGCATCCAAAATCGATCGTCGTCTCTTTTGTGTTAACCCTTACATGTGCATTGTTCGATTTAAGTTTCGTTTCCTGTTCCGTTCTCTCATGTAAATAAACAAGACTCAAATCCGTTGGGAAATAAAGACGACAAGCGTGTCTTTAATTTCCCACATTTCTTTAAAATAATTTACATTTTTGGCTTTACAAAAACAGCATAAGATAAGCATATAAGATCATCATTTTCAACCGGAAACAGTGGAATGACAGCCGATATTTAATTTGATTTCCCTTCATGTCTTATGCATTTCATTTTGCATTTTGATTGCGGTCTCGTTTTGTTTTTATCAGTTTCTTTGGTTCGCATGCCTTTATGGTGCTCCCCACGAACCTCCCACCTCCCCCCGATGGCCAGATGGATTGATTGATTGATTGATTGCTGGCTGGCTGACTGGCTGGACTAGAGCTCGCATGCGGCCTGCCTCCTGTGCATCCCGTGCATCCTTCGATTGATAGTTGGATATTTGATAATTAATAAACCTTTCGTGGCTTTAATTTTCCCCATTTGTTTACCCATTGCATTTTCCTTTGTTTTCGCATACTATTTACTCGTGTGTATACATACATATATATACATATACCATATATATATACATATTTTTGATTCTCATTTTTGTCAAAGAAAAACAAAAAAAAAAGAGCTGAAAGCCTCGAAACAAAGCCAAGCAAACATATTTTATATATATACTTATGCATATATATCTACCCATTATATATATATACTCCAATGAATGACTTCTTTGACTCGTCCATTTTATTTAATGCCGTTGATGCTAACAGAAGAAAGCGAACAAGCAAAAAAAAAAAAAAAGAAAACAAAATAAACCA
Source organism: Drosophila lini (assembly GCA_018905715.1). Lineage (NCBI taxonomy): Eukaryota > Metazoa > Arthropoda > Insecta > Diptera > Drosophilidae > Drosophila > Drosophila lini. The sequence continues at coordinate 7,928 of JAEIIL010009614.1, read as the reverse complement.
ATGAATAAAAACAAAAACTGTACAACAAATGTTAAAAAAAAAATGAACAACAACAACAGTGCAGCTAAGCGCAAGCCAAAGACACACACACACACTGTTATACATATACCTATATGATATAGTTAGAACTGCTTGCCTTACACCTACACAAACACACACATGCAGCCTGAAAGCGAGAGAGCACAGCGCTGAGCTCTCTCGCCCCCAAAGCTTTTGCATTTCGCACGCTGCTGACGCCCCCACAAACACACACACACACACACAAACACAGCAGCAGCAGCAGACGCAAGATGGCGGGAGAGGTGACGCAAATGTCCGCTCTCTCCTGTCCAGCTGTGACGTCACAAGACGCTGTTCCCCAGAGAGGCTCGCCAAGACAAAGTTGAAGAAAATATTGAGAGTAAAAGCGCGAAATTTGATTTCCTTTCCAATATTGATTACAATGCTAAATGTAGTGCCTTTTCCGTTACTTTGAATAATTGTTTAGTGCATGCCATTAACCGTAGTTACCTGTAAACTATATATATTTTCGATCCCAAATTAGATAATTTCCTTTTATACGTTCCCCGTTTTCCGTATTTCGTAGTATTTCGTAGTTATTTTGGATTTTGACTTGAATATATCAACATATTAAATATTACATTGAATCAATCGAAACGAAAGTGTATTTGTAGCAAACCCTGAGCATGCTTGTGTTGAACGAATCGTAGAGCATTATTTAGTCGAACCACATTCACCGTTTTCCCAATGATTTCCATGACTATAAGATACTATATACCATATATATTTAGAACTGATTCAACTGGTAATTGAAGCGCAGAGCAACGATTGTATTGGAATATGATTCGCGTGTACTGTAGTCCGAGTGTCGGTAGCCCAGAATTCCCGAGTAGCTAGACATCCGCATTAGTCGCATATATAGACTTTCGATCTGCTTGTTAGTAACATATATAGCACTGGCCGGAAATACTTCGGCATTCGACGAAGTAACGATATCCTTTTTGGTGTTGACTGGATTTACCAGCAAGGCTGTCGTAACTGCCAGTAGCCGAGTACACTCGTAAAAATGTTTTTTCTATTTTTTTAAAATCGCCCTAAAACTAGAAATATTGTTCTAGGATTGCGAAAAAGTTTTCATACATTTTTGATAAATAATATAAATTTGTGATAAATAATAATAAATACAATTTTTAAGGGATATATTTTTTATATTTAAGAACATTTTTCTAGGTTTGAGAAAAGGTTTCCATAAATTTAAGGCAAGTCGCCATAAAATTTTTAAGTTTAATTTTTTTGTATTTTTTTTTCTTTTATATTTAGGAGTTCTTTTTCTGATTGATTGATTTTCTTAATTTAAAGGCGACTTGCACTTGTTTTACTGGTAAATTTTTAATAAAAACAATGGCGAATTCGTCCGAAAAATGTCATGGGAAAAATGTCACACTTGTGCGCTTATAATTCCCAACTGGTTCAAGCGTCTCCGAAATGAAGTGACGCCTTATGCAGCAGTGGTGAGCACATGTTTGTGTTCTTTTACATATATACATATATATACTAGCACATATGTGTTCTTAACTAAATTTCTTCCTAATTCAAGAAAAGTGAAAGCATATCTTTAAGGGCAAAGTTAGGTAAACATTTTTACGAGTGTAGTTCAGTTAAGATCCTGGGCGTACCTTTGAACTTAAATTGAATTCGTAAACCTGTAAACTAAATACTTATACCCATATATATATTTTCGTTCGTTTTCGTAATGTGCAATAATGCAAAGCAAGATTTCAAAATCTGTACTATCTCCAAGCAAAAGCCAAAGCCTCTCTCACACAAGACACAAACTTTCAACCGTTTGCTTAACGAATAATATCCAATGCAATGAAGCTTCAACAAAAAAAAAGAAAAACAAAAATAATAATAAAAATAAAAAAGAAAAGCAAGAAAATGAAACTGAATCCAAAGTAAAAGCAATCTGGCTGAGTCAAAGTTGGTCAAATCACCACTAATAACAAATTTTTGTATGGTTCAGTCTCCGTTTACTATTTCCCAACAGAGGACGATGACGAGGACGGGCCAACGTTCAAAGACAAGGCACTCGAAGTGATCCTCAAAGGCATCGATGTGTTTTGTGTGTGGGACTGTTGCTGGGTTTGGTTGAAATTTCAGGAGTGGGTCTCCCTCATTGTCTTCGATCCCTTCGTCGAGCTCTTCATCACGCTGTGCATCGTTGTCAACACGATGTTCATGGCAATGGATCACCACGACATGAACAAGGAGATGGAGCGGGTGCTAAAGAGTGGCAACTACGTGAGTTAAACCATCACTAGCTCCTTGCACTCTTATTTTATATATATTTTTTAATATCCTTTCAGTTCTTCACGGCCACCTTTGCCATCGAGGCCACCATGAAGCTGATGGCCATGAGCCCCAAGTACTACTTCCAGGAGGGCTGGAACATCTTTGATTTCATCATTGTGGCCCTCTCGCTCCTGGAGCTGGGTCTCGAGGGAGTCCAGGGCCTGTCCGTCTTGCGTTCGTTTCGCTTGGTAAGTCTCCGTCCAGGTCCTGGTACCCACTAAACCACTATACCATATTACCTAAGCCTAGTAGCCCCATAAGTTAGTGCTAAGATCTAATCTCTAATCCTAGCAGTGAGTGTGCGTGTGGAGCGTTATTCTAGCAATGCCCGATCTCGGTTGCAATCTCGTATTAAAGCCCATATAAAAACCCCCGTTTCCTTTCCCCCCGCCAATTTGCAGCTGCGTGTTTTCAAGCTGGCCAAGTCCTGGCCGACACTGAACTTGCTCATATCGATTATGGGACGCACTGTCGGCGCCCTCGGCAATCTGACCTTCGTCCTGTGCATTATAATCTTCATATTTGCGGTTATGGGCATGCAGCTGTTTGGCAAAAACTACACAGGTACTTTAGGAGACACCAAAGAACTCTATCTCGTCCAACTCCAAACTCGAAATCCCCGTCCAGTGTTCCCAGCTCCCAGTTCCCCCCATCGAAATGTTCCCGAATTTTAAATTCAAAGCAAAAGTTCTAGCGTGCAAATGAAACAATTTTCTCTTAGTGCAACATTTTCCAAACTTTTTGCCTTTCAACTTTTTCAACTTACCTACATGTTTTTGTCTCTATATACGCTCCTTCTATATATTAAATATATATATTTCTTAGCCGTACACCTAAGTAAGACCATGAATTGGCCTAGGCCGAGAACTCGTTTAGATGGCCACGCTTTTGGGCACGGTTTTTGATTTGGTTAAACACTATACCACTTTGGTTTTTAAGATTCTGCTTTGCTGCCAAACAAATTATAGCGGAAAATCTTGCCCGGACAATGTCTGCTATTGTATTTTCTTAACATACATGTATTTTTTTCAAATTTAGACAGGCGAATGTTACGTTTTAAGACACTTTTTATAGGCCCAGCAGCAACCTAGGCGTAGCTTAAGTAAGAATGATATACCCTGTATATAATATATCTAAAATATAGTGTGTAATGTATGGGGTTAGATCGTGCACAGGAATGAGAGATATCGGCGATCTTCGAACTAAAATTAATGTTTAATTTTAAAACCATTAAGATTGTTTTTTGAAAATAATGCTACATAATCTATATACGATTTTTTCCACTATATTTTCCTAATGCTTTGCCCGGCTTTCAAATCAAAACAAATCGAACTGAATTCAAAACCAAATCAACAACACGATCGATTAACCAATCGAATCGAAAATCGAATCGAATCGAATCAACTTCCCACACACCAATTGCCAATTGAACTGTGAATGAAACATCTAAAACCCCAAACATCAAATCAAATCAAATCGTATTCGCAACCTGCAGCTGCGTGTATTCAAATTGGCCAAATCTTGGCCAACACTTAATTTACTCATTTCGATTATGGGACGCACCATGGGCGCTTTGGGTAATCTGACATTTGTACTTTGCATTATCATCTTCATCTTTGCGGTGATGGGAATGCAACTGTTTGGAAAGAATTATCATGGTAAGTGATCCATCTGAGTCTCTGATTATTATAACTTATGTGTTGTCTGTGTTACCGCCTTTTATGTTCACAATTTACGAGTAAACGCATACGTAAAACGTCTGTCTATGTGTCAGTGGGGTTGCCCACATTTATCTATATCTATCTAATAGAGCTGGAAATAAATCGATTTATAGTGATTGATTTAAATCGATTAAAATCGCTTGAAATCTTAAGTTATTTTATGTAAATTAATCATCATGGATTATTCCATAATAGATTTTTAGTGAATCGCTTGTTTTCTTCAAAATTCTAACAGTAAATCGATTAAAATCGAAAATATATATCTTAAATTTATACTTTATAGATTGTTGAATCGATTTTGTATTCAAAATTCTACTAGTAAGTCGATTATAATCGACTAAAGTCGAAAGTCAAAAATATATTAAATAATTTATGAAATTAATTCATAGAAATGTATATTTTTGAAATCAAGAATAGCAAATTTTGGGATTTTGGGATTCCACAAATTTTAAATAAAAATTTGTCATCTTTGTTCTGAACTTTTTCGATTAAATCGATTCTTAAAAATGATATCAATGTGTTGCGAAATTAAAAAACAAATCCAAAGAAGTTTTTCGTTTAAATCGATTCTGAAAATGTAAAAAAATCTATTAATCGATTATAGAATCGATTTTATTTCCAGCTCTACTATCTATGTTCAACCTCACCCTGTCTGTTTGAGCTGCCTTGTGTTTGCTCAGTTTCACAAGGATTTCTAAAGTAAAAGAAGTCCTGAAATCCGCCTCGCTACTTATGATTTCTTTATCCTTGAGCTCTGCTTAAAACCCTACCCCCTCGTCCGAATCCAAGCCAAGGACTGTTTTTAGTAACCACTTGGTGCTTGAGTTGAGTTCTTGAGTTATTGTTATGGTTTGATGTGTTCAGTATGTTCCATCCGAACGAATCCGAATCCGTAAGTACTGGCCTAAGCATCACTTTTCTCCTAGCTCGACTCTTTGATTACTTTTTACCTCCCTAGAACTATGCATAAAGCTACACACATTCGTAGCTCCTAGCCTGAGAAAGACTCGAAGCAGAGTACTTGCGATCCGTTTAGTTTTTCTTTTTAATTATTTTGTTTTTGCCTAAGCACAAACCTGTTTTTTTTTTTGGGAGTGCCCCCGCTGCGCTGAACACCTTTTGCACACGCTTTTGTATGTGGCTTGACACGAACGCAAAAAAATAAAAATAAACAAGAAAAAAAAACCAAAAATAAAAACACCCTTAAAAAACAAACCCAAAAAGGAGAGGCGTGGGTCGGAGCGTAGAAGAATCTTGATTAAAAAGTCATAACCATCACATTCACAGATCACAAGGATCGCTTTCCGGACGGCGATCTGCCGCGCTGGAACTTCACCGACTTCATGCACAGCTTCATGATCGTGTTCCGGGTGCTCTGCGGCGAGTGGATCGAGTCCATGTGGGACTGCATGTACGTGGGCGATGTCTCGTGCATACCCTTTTTCTTGGCCACCGTTGTCATCGGCAATCTTGTGGTGAGTATGAAATGGCAACGATCAAAACGATGACGAACGATCAACGATTAACGATCAGCGATCAACGATCAGCGATCAGCGATAGACAATCCATAGTGTTTTAACGTATTGCGGAATCAACAAAAAACTAACCGACTTTGTCGTTACAGGTACTTAACCTTTTCTTAGCCTTGCTTTTGTCCAATTTTGGCTCATCTAGCTTATCAGCGCCGACTGCCGATAACGATACGAATAAAATAGCCGAGGCGTTCAATCGAATTGGCCGATTCAAAAGTTGGGTTAAGCGTAATATTGCTGATTGTTTCAAGTTAATACGTAACAAATTGACAAATCAAATAAGTGATCAACCATCAGGTGAGAGGACCAACCAGATCAGTTGGATTTGGAGCGAAGGTTTTTATCCACTTGTTTTCCACAATTACTAAACTACTTTTAATTATATGATACTCGTAATACTCGTATATTGCCAAAGATATAATTGCGTAACCCAGTTAACGTTAACTTCAAAACTCACAATTGGCCAGTAATTGAATTGCGTAATCGATCTAAACAAAAACAAAACTAAAAAAACCCCAAAAAAAAAAACAAAACAAAACCAAACAAAACCAATATCTCAGTATCAGTATCGAAATCTTAACAAAAACCAAAAAACTACAAAACCAAAATCGAACCCGAACCCAATTCGCATTCTGTATACAATTATAAAACAAAAACAAAAAAAAAAAACAGACCAACAAAAACTACAAATTCGTTCTTTAGTCGATCCATTTGAGAATTCTGTTTAGTTAGTTGTCAAGTATCCCTCAAGTATTCCAAACTCCCTAGGCCTAGACCTCGACCTCGACCTCAGCCATAACAGCCATACCACCCCCGAACATGTACAGTATAATCTCTATATAAAAAACCGAAAAAAAAAACGAAAACAACAAAAAAAGTCTCATTTTGGTGCTCATGTCGATTGCTAGTTTTTATGCCATTTTGTTCGTATCGGTTCCCGTTCGATTTCAACCAGAAGTGTTGTTGGTCTTCAACCGGTCTGATCAACTGATCCTCAAGATCCTACTTCGATATCCTCCGAACCGCTGACCTTTGCGCCGAGAGGACTGCGCCGTGCCATTTCCGATCACATCATACCCAACAAAAGCAACTAAAACAAATCGTAACCGTAACCGTAACCGTAACCGTCATAATCTTTAGCATTTACTTAGATAGTCTGTATTTTTAGCTGAAAACCGAAACCAAGTAAAAGTAACAAACTAAAAATAATAACAATATATATATTGTGTACTAATATATACGTATTCTCCTTAGATATTATTCAAGTTTCTCAACATTTTTTATAAACTAATTAGCTTGATCCTCCTCGTCGATTCGATATTGCTAGCAATCGAAATAATATTGTGTGACTTTGGTTGAGTTCTTTGAATATCCTAGCTTAAAGTTAGTTAGCCATTTTTAAGACCATTTCTTTATTTCGATTTTAGGTTAATGGTTTTGGTTTTGGTTCCAACACCACCACCACCACAACCACAACAACAACAACAACATGCCCACATCCTTGTACATTTGCATATTCAATAATCCTCGCTAGCTATCGATCGATTGGCCAAGTCAAAAAAAAAAACATAAAACTATCGAATATATTTGATTCGAATTGTAATTGAAAATTCCAATAGAAATGGCAAATTGCAGACGTGCGAACCATGAATTATGTGGCTAGCTGTCAAAAAACAACAAAATAAAATCGACAAAAAATATGCGAAAAAACAGTATTAGACTCCCATTGTAATATGAAATTATATAAATTGAAAGTAAAACAGTGGATTTGATCCTTCATAGTGTTATGAACTTTTCTTACTCTCGTTCTCCAACTTATCTTTTGTTCGATTTACTGTCTGTGTATTAGTAATATGTATGGACTTTTGTGTTGAACCTTAGTAACTCGAGTCATCGTCCCATCATCGTATCATCTAGTTTCGCCGGTATCCAGGTGAATCATCTCACCTGGTATCCCGGGTTGGTTACATCATCATCATCATCCACCCCACCAGCTTATTGATCAATCAGTTATATAGTATGTACACACGCATTAATCGGCTGTAAGGACTCTCAGCTGGGAAAGTGGAAACATACACAGAGACTTTCCACTTTGCCGATGCTGATCCTGAAGCAGTGGCAGCGCTTGAGCTGGAAATAAATCGAATTTCAATAAATCGATTTTTTCTAAAAAATTATAATCGAAAATTTAAATAATCAAAATAAGTAATAATAACTTTTTTGGTGTTCTTTATCGATGTTTTCTAAAAAATTCGAATTAATCGATTTAAAAATCGAAAAATTAAATAATCAAAATTATATATTTAAATTAATCATAGATCTA
>JAEIIL010009605.1:0-18092 GCA_018905715.1 Drosophila lini | reverse complement strand
AGATAATACAAATTATATAATAAGTGCCTTGAGGCACTCTTGGGTCTTAGAGGGTTAAGCTAATTTTCTTTGAAGTCTTGGCAATACAATTTAGCTTTAATTTCTTTGAACAAATGAATCAATCATTCAAGAAAATAAACAAAATTGCAGATATTTCGTTCTCTTTGATTTTTAATATCTTAGAAAATAGTGACTCATGATGTAATTCAAAGATGTTTTTGTGAACTTTCCTATATACTTATGTACATATGTACATATTTACCTAGGTATGGATATATTTTAAATCATAGCTTTCATTGTTTTATTAAATAAAATCTATAGGCTTCATTCGTTTCATACTACAACTGCCAAATCAAATCTGTTATATGTACTTAATTAAACCTGAAATTTAGATACAAGACAGATCTTTAGGTACCTGAAATACCTGCAAACTCTCACTCGCACATTCTTACCTGGCGAGATGACTAAACCCCTCTCTGCAAACACCTCGTATCTCGGCTTATCTGGGGGGTTATACAAACGGGGCTTATCGCCCGGAATTCTCTCGTGGCCTGTCGCGACTTTTTTACGGCTGGCCACCTCTTGAGACCTCCCCCTGTCTGGGTATAGCTTTGTCATGATTTCTGGCCGATTTCGCAGACCATAAATCGCCCTGGAAATCGTCCAAGGACTGTTGGACTGGCATTTTATCTTTATTGTGTGTTGCCTGCGATATGATATTTGGGCACAATGTCATCGATAATCGCTATTTTCGCTCGGGGTTATAACAATTAATGGGAAGATTTATCAGCTCTCATGCTGATTGGGAAAAATGATTCCTGGGATGGATGATTGATAAGGAATTTACCCATATAACGCAATCTAAATGTTTTTTATGACCGATGCCAATAGTGTTAGTTACTAGAAGTCATGATGCTAATTTCATAAACAACGCCTGATTAATATTAATATTTCACGGTTTGTTTTTAGATATTTTTAAAGTTTTAAAAGTAAAGTATAGATACATAAAGATATTTATGTAAAGTTACTCGCATTTTTACTGGTCATAAAAAGTTGATTCATCATTTAAAAGGGGGCGGAATCAAATTTAATGAAATAAATTTTTAATTCAATTTGAGTGAATGTGCAAAATAGCTTTCAAAATGTCACAATGCCATTGAAACCAGCTGAAACTGCTTTATCAGCGAAATAAACAAATATTAAATTGAATGTATGCCTCCGAAAATGATTGAAATGTTATTATTTGTTTATTGGGAACACACTTTGATATTCAAAAGAATCAAAAACCCATGGAATTTGACCCACCTGATTCCGCTTTTATATTTTTAAGGCTAGCAACTCTCCAGCTCAAAGTTAAGACCCCCAGGGTCAACTTCTTTTGCCCAGCTGGTTTCTGTATGCTTACGTTTTTTGTGTTATGAGTTGTTTGAATGGCAACGCTTACGCTTCCTATAAATAAAATATTAACAAGACGAGTGAAATGTGAACGCATAAAAAATACAAGGAGCAACTGGTGGCCCTCGTCTCTAGCGACGCCGTCAATTTGTCTGGCCAATCAATAAATGAATTATTTAGTTTGAAACTGTTGCCGGCGAGTAAAGTGAATCAGCTGTGTGCAACGCGGCCCAATAATCCCGATATACCCTATTTTTTTTTTTTATATATAGACGTTTACGGCTTCATGGGGAATTCATTGTGGGGAGGCGTTTACTTCGACACGCGATGAGTTTCAATGGGTTTTTGTGAAGCAAAAACAACCCGGGAGGCCCGATTTAAGGGCTAGAACAATGAAAGGAAGTCGTAATTAATTTATTCATTCATGCCATTAGGAAGTGCATTCGGTAATTTGTTATTTTCTTGAACCAAGATAATTATTATTATTATTCCGACTAATCGCGGATATATAGATATAGTCCCCCTGAGACGCCCACTCACGTGTTTCCTTCCTGTAGTTAATTGCAACTGCAATTTGAGAAAAACAAAATGCACAGAACACTTACACTATTTTAATGTTTTTGTAGCTAGACAAGCGATTTTGCCTCGTACAGCAATTGCAATTAATTATTAAATGTGCTAGAAATATAAGCTCGTATATACACACAAGTTACACACACGTACACGAGGTTACTCTCGAGGGAAAAACTTTCCGGACAAAGAGAGCAAGATAGTGTACCGAATGACACATCCCCAAGTCTTCATTATAAATAATTGTCAGTGTGCCTGCCTTTGTTGCCGATCGTGAATATATATATATATGCATATTTAACAAAGATTAAATCATGATTCGTTTTCACTTGCCGTCAATAATAACCAAAATATATATTCATATTATTTATGGGATAACTGAGAGAACCCAAAACTGACCCTTGAGCGTTCTGTATGAGCTCATTCATTGAAATATTCGCTTGTTAAATATTTGGATTGCTTAAAATCGTATTTATTTTTGGTTTATAGTTGACTTTTATGATTAGATTTTTGGAATTCCTTTTTTCAAAAGCTTTTGAGTGTCGCAAATGGATTGTACAACCTTTTCTGGGAACACATTCAGAGATTATATATATCTTATCTTAATTTTGAGTCCTCATTGACTGAAAAACGTCCAAATTATAACTTTAAAATGGGTAATTTAAATTAATTATATGTATATGATATTATAAATAAATTGCATTCCTCTAAAATAATATAAATAATAATAATTTAGACTCATTTATACTTCATTAAATAAATGTTTTAATTATTACAAGCCTATCCAATATCCCCAAGCTGTTTGATATACCTAACTTTCATTTAATTAACCAATAAAAAGTAGCTCAACGTTGGTGTTAAATCTAGTTTCTTATATATTTCTGAAACGTTAAACGTAGTATAAAAATATATATTCACCAAACTAAAGCTTATTTACTTGCCCAGAGTCAACAAAGCGGAGTCAGGTTTCCCCAAAAAGGTTTTCTCAGCAAAAAATTATGACTCAATCGACAGTTGGTCAGGTCAGTGGGGCGTGACTATACAAGTCTGCGGCTTGGACTAGAAAATGAATTATAATTTACACTTTCATTCGCCGCATATAACAATAGATACGCGTATATAGTATACAAGCTGTTAGCTCCACTCAGACCCAGTCGCAGTCATTTCTATATTTGTAATTTTCATTCCAACATTTGCTCAAATATTTACACAATTTGTCAGTGACTAGGAGGAGTTCACACTTAACAAATTTAACAAAATTAAAGCGACTGTAATTAAAGCTTTGAATATACAAAATGTATTAAATATTCATAAACTTATATTTGAGCTTAGGAAGGCATTTATTTAAATTGTTGCAAAACTTGTGCCGGCCAAATGGCATTAAAATTATTTAGCAAACTTTTCAGATTACAACACAACACGAGGGGCAAAGTGAGAGGTTAATTTTGAGAACTTGGGGGTTCATTGAACTTGTATATTTCAACACTCATATGGCAATCAAGTTTCAGGGGGAGCCAGGGCTTTAAAAGTTGAGCAATCCCAAAAAGTAATAATGTGGAAAATGGCTGACTAATTGGATTCTTCTGTTTGGAAGTTAATAAAGAATTATGGCGAAAGCCTATTATTAAAAGCAACACTTGAAGAAACATTTAATTTAATAAGAAATTAATAAACATTGAAATCTTTAAAAGTCAAGATCTATTCGAATTACTCGTTTGTTCTTTTCAATTTTATTTGCCAGCGAAACAACCAATTTTCTTAATTATTTCGAGTCGAAATTCTTTACACAATCACTTCCCGTTGTGATAAGCGATGTGAACAGCAAGCACAATATAGAATAGAGGCGGTCGGTTCCCTCTGGCTATCTGTAATGACACTTCCCATGCAATCTAGTTGCTAGTATCGCCTCATTCCCAGTCCAAGTTTATGGTGGTTGACTTCTTCTACAACTTGGGTTTTGTTATTCCTCAAAGAGCTCTCGCTCTTATCAGTACCATTGTACTAGGGAACCAAGATAGCCCAAGTCTCGCCATCAGGCGACTGACTGTGGCTACTCCAACCAATTAATTTGTTTACGTAAAACTTATCAAAAGTAGTCGCTACTCTATACGTAATCCCTTGAGATATGCCAGCAAGATAATACATTCTTAATAGATACGATTGTGGGTAATATCTACAAATGACATTATTTCGTAATTTATAATTTGCTTATCACTAAATGGCCAAAAAAAAAGAAAGAATGAAGGTACTTTCTAATCTAATCAAACATTTTCAATAAATTATTAAGCAAGTTTCCAACTTTCATTCACATTTATTTATACAAGATTGGCCCACTTTCCTTGGGTATTCATTATTAATACTTGCCCGGAAAAAGGAAAGAAAAAAGAATAATTTCCAAAAGCAAACACAACTTTGTTGGACAGTTTCTCGCCGAAGGTCAAGGTTTGCGGGTGGCAAGCAGGCGACTTTGTGGGAGGGAATATTCCAATTAATTTTTGGGGCTTTCGGCGGGGTACTCTCCCTTATATATAAATGTATGTATATTCGCTGACCAACAAACCTTGCCTGCGTATGGGCCCATAAATGTTTACGGTTTTTTTTTTTGTTGCTTATTTTCGCATCGCATGCAAATTAGATTTTTAGAAACTGGTTTCGACCGCTGGCCTGAAGTCAATGTGGTTTCTGGTGATGATGTTGTTCCCTGTTCCCTGCGTTCTGGTTTTTATAGTTGATTTTTTTTGTTTTTTCCCATTTTGGCTTTTTGTTTATAGCAACGACATTGCACTTGATTCGTCGATGTTGATGTTGAAATGTTGTCCGGGTGGCTGGCAACTTGATTGTGATGGAAGAGGATTGGAATTAGCTGACTGGCGAGCCATTTATAAGCTTGCTTAAACACTTAAAGTTTAGCAGTAACTAAGTGGAGATAATGGGCCACTGGAAATGCGTCTTTTAACTAACATAAGGCCACAATTTTCTACAATCACTCCCACAATTAATCGCCCTAATTGTGAGCTCATCCGAGCACCCAAAACTCTCTATTTAATTGAGCCAATTATCAGTTTCCGTTTCTCTTGGGATTGGAACTTGGCTTGTGTGACCCCTAGAGGTTATCTGGCGCATTACATAGAGTAGTTTTCGAGCAGCCATTATGGATGCCCAAGTCGATTTGGCATTATCTCAATAGCCTGCGCGTCGTTTCAGGCCAAAGTTTTGCTTTTAATGATAACCTGGGTGCGGTTAGAGCCCTAAAAGGTCAGCCAACCCGCGTCTTATCTGCTAAATAAATGAATTTGTGCTTAAAGATTTTTGCGTAATTAAAAGGAGAGAGAGAGCGCCGAGTGCCGTCCACGCCATATTCCGTGCTGTGGGACAATCCCTAAAATGTCGGTCACAGGTGCGGAAAGGACAGACAATTAAAGCACTCTCCGAAAACGTTAATCTTTGGCCTTTGTTGAGCTTTATGCCGGAGACGTTGCCCTAATTGAATTTTAATGCCCAGCCAAAGCCAGGTCCCGTTTCTAAAGAGGTTTGCTTGCCATTTTCCAGCGACCCTGGGGTCTCTTAACAGATTTGTAATTTGCTGGCGATGGCACAAAATTCACCTTATGCATCCCACACGGGGTGTACAACTAATCGAAAAGTCTAAACAGCGCCGTCAATCGGTGTCCGTGTCCGTGTCCGTCTCCGTGTCCGTTCAATGTTTACGGCTTTGGCCTGCTGAATGAACAATCGCAATCACTCGGTCTCGCCTCCATGATGTGGCTTCTTTGCATGCGAAAAATGTGCGACGTCGACGTTGAGTGACGCAAATGTTTGCACGAAGCCAACAGACATAGATTTCAATTTCTCAATTAGAATATAGTCTCTCTCTGGCCGCTCGGAGATGATCTGCGTGTGGTCAACTTAAAGAATATTAAATTTCATAGGTTGTGGCATTGCTTTAATATTTTATGTGCCCGAAAAAGCAGAGTTCATTGATTTCTTAGTACGGCTTTTGGGTATAAGAAGCTTTATATAACTTTTGAGATGCTTATTTTAAGCCTTTAGGGTGCTCTCAAGGGGCACTTAAGAAGTATTAATAGTTAGTGATTTTGTTTATGTTTGACTAGAGAGAAATGCTTTGGGGGAAAATAAATAAAATTTAGTAAGGTTTTTTGTATAACAGTTTATGATAAATGGTTTTAAGTCATTATAAAGAATTCCGCATTAAAATCATGTTAAGTTTTAATATATATTTTTAGGCTTTTATAACCCCTCAAAATGACATTTAAAATAATCCCAAACTATCGAAATAATCTTCTCATCCAACCCAGACCCTCCCACGAAAGTTTACCACCACATATCGATTATTTTTCACGCATAAGTTATGATAGCACAGCTCTCAAGCGTCATCCATTCCACCATTTAATCTCAGGCTCTGTTAGAAAAGCGCGAAATAAAAATAAAAAGTTGAAAACAACAGTATCACGCTTGGCTGCTTGACTTCGAGAAGCAGCTGTGTGGCATTGACACATTTTCCGGCAAAGCCTTTAAGGCGCATGACTTTCAATCACTTTTGATAAGCAGCTCGATGGATATTGCAGCCGAGCCACTGCTGGCAATAAAATTGCGGTAGGTCTTGGGCAGAGAGTAAAAATTAAATGCAAATCGGAAAGAGGCTTTACTTAGTCAGCTCAAAAGTTGTGTGCTCCCCCCTTATCTGCAGGGACATAAATAATTCGATATTGTGTGTATATCTGGCTTCCAGCTCATATGCAAATCAGCAAATTGTTTTCCTTTGCCTCTGGATGGAGGATGCCTTTTATATATATTGTATATTGTATTCCCTGGCCTCGCTCACTCGCTTTGTCTTTTCAATTGTGGCATTTCCTGTGTCCTTTTTTTTCCTCCATCTTTTCTTCTATGACTTTGTGTGCTCTTGACTTCGTTTCCGCTTTTCTGGGGAGGCGTAGATTGGAATGAAGTGTTTTCTTCCCCCGGCTAAAGTCACCCACAGCGTTTCTGGTCGGTTGGCATCTTTTGTTTGTGTTTACGGTTTTGGGGTTTTATGGCCTTAGAGTGCCATGTGGGACCACTCAGCTCGCATTAATTTTCATTCAGCAAATCAAATGATATAATAAAATATTTTATGACATATTTTCCATGGATTTTTAGCTTGAATACCAAAGTAATTTATATACAAATATTAATATAAGACAAAAATGATGTATAAACTGTCTGGAACCTAATATAATACATATTATCACTGTCTTGTAGTTACAACTTCTAATATTGAACAAATAGCATATGACAATATGAAAATTTAATGCCAAATACGTAAACTGAAATGTGTTAATTTGTAGCAGTAAATTCCTATATTAGATTATTTAGTAGTTGTTAAAATTCCCACCAACTTAACACACTTTCTGTGTGCCCACTTCATTGACAATTGCCAGTTAACTGTGCCGTTGTAGTTCACTGTATCCTTTATCCCCGACAAGGTCATTTCGAACAGCAGCTTAGCTTAGAGTGGAAAAAATCCATCTAGATTTAAGATCGACCCAGTTATGGGTATTCATCATCATCAGTGGGGCAGGCAGGCAATCCATTCCATTCACTCATTCACTCAATGGGCAATGTAAGAATTATGCTTCGCTTCGTGGGTCCTTTTTTTTCTGGCTATGCTCATCAGGCGCCAACTTGTGTTTACACAATTCTCGAGGCGGGCTCACACCACACATACACAGACTTACACCACACACAACGAGGTTCCGAAATAACCGGAATATACGGACTTAAGTGCTTTTGGTTCCGTTAGTTAGGAGCCCTTCACAGTGAGACTAGAGTGAGACAATGATGAGGACTTGTGTCCGCACCGAGTTTAGCCTACTTACCAGGCCTCCATGGCACGTTAAACCAAATGAAATTTGTGTTAAGCGCAATGTGTTAACCTTGGGCTAATACACAATCCCATACAGCTGTGGTCAAAATAGTAGAAAAAAGCACGATATGCAGTCTTTAAATTATGATTACTTTCTATCAAAATGGTTTCTTTATCTAAATTACTTAGTTACTTTTATTAACATAATATTATATGAAAAGATAATCTCAAATTCTCAGTTCTATACTTTTGACAGCAACTGTTCATTATGTACAAAAAAAAACCCATCCACACTTGAGTAAACATCATGCTGAAGGCTTTTCTGAATTTTAATTATGCTTAGGAACACAGGCCAGAGCTGAACAAAGCCCTCCCCTCACACGTGTATAACAGTTTACAAATTGCCTGACTTCCCTCTGGTGACTTAATTTGCCAGCCCAGACCAGACCAGACCCTCCTCGGACAAATTCTATCAATAAAACTTTCATCAAGCCTAAGTGACATTTTTGGAGCTCACCTATTTAGTTAAATTGTTGCGGCTATTTGTACAAATTGCCATTGAAAGTGAGCCCCAAATATGCAGGTGGGAAATGAAGGTGGCAGGGGAAGGTGTTTCTGTGCGCTACCTGGTAGTAGTTGGGAAATTGTTTACATTACAGGCTCAGGCTCAAAGCGAGCGAGCAGTGCACGTATACAATTTTATCGATTTTTTACGACATATTTTACACGTTGAAGCGTGCAAAATGTTATGCCAGTGGGTGGAAACGGGGTGTCGGTGTGTGTTTTTTGCCAATTTAAAAGGTAAAGCCAACCATTCCGGACTAGTGACTAAGGGGACTGCAGTTTGAGGGGTTTAGTTTTCTTTCTTTCTTTCATTTTTTTGCCTGTGCTACGAAGTCAAGTGATGACTACAAATTGAAATGTTTGCAATGAAAATGTTAACATTGCAGAAAATTGCAGTTGTTATACAAACACAAAAAGCATTAAGCATGGCAAGTGGACTTTAGCAAGATGAGGAAAAGCCAGACCATTTAATAACTGGGCTTTACATTTTGTAACTCCTTAAACGTAAAAAAGGAAAGTAGGGTGAATAATTTAAAAAGTACTTTTGACCTTTAAACCTTTGCATATTTTCAGAAAGCTATTTAATTGCTTTATAATCTACATCGATTTATTTGATCTGTATATATTCAGATATTCTGAAAATATTTACTTAAATACCTTTAAAACATTAAAAATATTTGTAGTACAATTTCCTTATTTTTTTCGACATATTTTACTGCATAATATTTATTATTTAACCCCTCGCTCCTGTCTCCTGCCTCAAACTACACTACTCTTTTGAGTTCGCTAACGAAATCGAAATGTAAATGTATTTTGCATGTCATTTAAAGGAGATTTATGTGGTGTTTCGTTTACAGCCATGGAATGACATTGACTTGGCACAACTTGTAATTCAATTTCCATGCCATGCGCCCTACCGACATGCCAAAGGAGGAGCGTGAATAACCCGCAGACCCCATCCCCCTTTCGGCCATCTGATAATCGGAAGTAACGCGGAAATGTATGCTATCTGCTGGTCGTGATTGCCAACGACAGCTGTGGCTTTCAGTATAACAGTTGGGCACACAAATCTGGGGAAGGGGAGAGACCAGCGGAATGCCCAACAAATTGTCGCATTTTTTTAATAACACTTGGGAATGACTTTTTTGCCGGTCAGAGGAGAATGGGGACTTACACACAGCCAACAAACAACAAACAAATCCCCAGCAAATCTCTGGTTTGTTAGGCCTTTGTCTGGTGGCTTGCCAAATGCTCAACACGTTTCATTCATTGTCCGGAGGACGAGACCCCCATTTCACCCACTTGGCATCTGTCAGATTTATGACAGTGGCGCTTGACACAGTCCTGGGATATTGTCCGCCTCTGCTCTGGGTTAAAAATATATATATATATTTTACACACATATATGTTACATTAAGCCCTGCTGCAGGCCCCATAATCGATTTGGTTCGTGAGTGAATTATGCTGTTGGGCGCACACATCAATCACTTGTTGGGTCTGCCTTCAAGCACCTGTCAATTAGTAGTACTTACATTTTGGGCCAGGAAGTTGTCAGCCCGAGGGTGATAAATAATAATACCTTTTTATGCTTTCATGCCCCGTGGAATGCTATTAGGTATAATAAATTACTAAGGATTTCCCCTACTTATGCATACTTACGCAGAAAGGGATTCTTATTGATGAAGTGTAAAAAAATCGAAATAAATTCCGATATTTTTATTTATTATGGTATTTGAGGAACTTCTTTAATAACAAATACTACAATTTAAACCCTCTTAAATTAAGTCCACCACTCAGTATACAGTGTCACCCACACGTCAATTATAATGTCATTTTATGTTAACCTTTCTGATTGACCTTTACCCCATTTCCAATGTTTGTTGCTGCAGGTTCTCCAGCCGCTACGAGCTTCCACTGCTGGTGCAGAGTGTCGTGATGAACGTGACCATGTTCCTGATGATCCATCTGTGCGTGAAGGTGAAGCGGGTTAATGCCAATAACCGTGAGCACGCCCTGCGAGGTGAGTCCCACATGGCCAGTTTTAAACTATCCTGACAGAGGATAAACATGTCAACCTTTCCCTCAATTCCACAGGCGATGAACTGCATTTGCCCAAGGTGATGACCGACACGGATACGGGAGCCTCTGTCTCCACCGAGGCGGGTGGCAGCGTCCTGAAGCGAGTTCGCTCCAGGCATTATCTCAACGGTGAGTCAACTGCAGCGATTCCTAGGGGGCTAACGTTAATTCAAAGTGTCACGACATGGTGTTACCCAGTAAATGATTAATTTTATATACTCTGCGTATTTAACACATTTATTTATATATCATCGAAAATATCGTTACATATCGATGCACAAGATCTACTACATTTTTGATATAATATTGGGCAGGTTATATTACAATATACCGTATCCCTCTCTATAGATTCCTTATATAACAGCCCTACCAAACTCTATCTCCCCGATACACCCATTATAAATTGCGATTACAAGGTACAAAAAAGTTCCACTTAATTGACGGAAATTTCCTGTGTCAGTCCGAACAATAGATTGAAATAAAATATAAAAGAGAAGAAGGTTGGAAAGGTCGGTGTGTAAGGGCACTGCAGTTCCACTAAGCACTGGCGAAAATATAGGGAGCTCCACCTTCTGCTATTTTTATCATACTTTATCTTTACGAGGCGCTCGCTTGCCGTCCGCTTTTATTTCTTCTCCTTCATTACTTCTTATCAGTAAATAGAAAGCGCCAGTAACTGGGTTAGAAGGAGGGTGTCGCGGTTAAATTGATCAATGAACAATACTTACATATATATGTATATATGTATATATACAACGCCCACGTCGAAGCCAGGCTAATTATATTGGCACGCCTTGGGCTTCTCTTTGTACATTGCTTGTTGTAAATTGTGCAGCGCCTAAAAGCAGGCAAAGATAATGAAAATTGATTTCCAACTGGTTGTGCCTGCCATTTGCAGTCCCAGCTTGGTTGGTTGGTTGGTTTGTGGAGCCTTCTGTTTGTGGCTTCTGGCTTTGAACAATTTATAGAGCTGTAAATTGTGGGGGTCACGACCTTTGACCTTACATCTGGAGGCGGATATACAAATTTGGGAAAATATAAAGGCAACTTGCAGGGCTTTTCCTAAGACATGTTTTTTTAAGATGTATAAAAGTTTACAGGAGTTCGTTATTAATTTAAAAAAAATGCTTAACTAGTCAGGAGTACACTCATAAATATTTATATTACGGATAATTAAAAATTAAAAATTATTTATTACTATAAGAATTATAAATTAAATGATAAATGCTCTCTTACAGACCTGGACTTCAAATACTTTTGGAGCTGGACAGACTTCCAATCGTATCTGGACTTTATGCTCGTCGTGTGGGCCGTGGGCGCCGCTATAACATATCTAATGCTGTCCGTGCATTGGTTCATGGAGTCCATGGGCTTTGTGGCCGTCTTCACGGAGGCCATGTTGGGTAAGACGCACATTATCAATCTTTCTTCACATATTTTATTTATTTTTAAACATTCTCCATCTAGGGGCGCCGCAATTTCTGCGCAATTTTAAGAATAAATCAACATATGGAATGAGCATACACATGGTGATCATGTGGACGCTCGGTGATATGTTTAAGACTGGTTACTTTATTGTTAGGAAAGCACCATCGCAGTTCTGGATCTGTGGCACGCTGCAGGTAAATATGAGATATATTTAAAGCTAAAGCTAATTTAATTTAATCTAAACTTTATATTACCTTTTCCAATTTCAGGTCAGCTTGGACATAGCGATTCTCTCACAGGTGTGGTTCTACCGTAAGAATTCCAAGCCGCGCGACCTGCGACGCGGCGATTAGCAGTTTGCCCCCGAAGAACAGCCACAGCACGTCCATCCCCATGATCTACATATATCCCATTCCGAGGAGCATCAATTATCGCTACCGGTCACCGTGAGCAGCAGTGGGGATGACCATCTACTCACAGCGCGAGCGGACGACGAGCACTTCAAGGTGCTTGACTTTGGTCAGTGCCATGATAACCGTGCGTTCCAGTATCACAATAATAACAAAATGTTGCCCAGACCAGGCGGCAGTGGCAAGAGTAAGGATGATAGCAGCATTGCCGCAGCCCTAGAGGTGGTCATTGTGCATTCACCGGCCTCCAAGGAGCAGCGACTGATAGGTGCTGGTGGTCAGGAAGCAGGCAGCAACTGCTGTCGAAGGAAGCAGCGCAATAATGCCACCCAAACCAGATCAGACGGTGGCGGCGGCAGTTGCTGCTGTGTTATAACAACTCATCATCATCACTGCCATTGTCATAGGCATCATCATCATCACCATCATCATTGTCACTACAGGAGCACAAAGAGAAGAGCACTGCTGCACCAGAAAAGAAGTCACCACCACCATAATCGTCATAATCAAAATCAGCTCCTTCCCATTAAACAAACGAATCCCAACCAAATGCTTCCAATGAACAACAACAACAACAAGTCTTCCTTGGACTCCAGCGAGGAGGGAATGCATCATCACCATCAGGCCATAGCCATAGAGATCGATGCGGCTACCATGAGCGAAGATTGTGAGGAGAACAACAGCAGCACCGCCACCTCCAATTTCCCCTATAAAGTGGCCAGCGAGGGTGTGAAACCCATTATAATGGCCCCTTTGCGGGAACAGCATCGTCACAGGCGGGGCTCTCTAAACTCCAACACGACCATCGAAACCGATGAGCTCTCCCACGACGAGGACGATGATGATGTGCATATGGGCTCCCACCATTTGCCCGAAGATGAGACCCAACTAACTCAGCCGCCGAATACCAGCTCGAGCAGCTCCACGAAGCGAGGAAATCCGGCCTCCGCACCGGCGAGGAACGAATGTGTGCGGATCAAGAGGAAGAGATTCATGGCCGAAGCCGGACAGGATTACTGCAGCAGCTGCTCGAGTTCCTGTTCCTGCAGCAGCTTGGATGAGGATCATCTGGAGGGTCATCAGGTCCATGAAATGACCGTTTCTGCGGAGTGTCATGAGTGCAGGCGAGGCAGCTACTGTTCGTGTCAGAATTCCAGCTGCTGTTGCGGCTCTGGCTCCCAGGAAGAGGAGGATGAGGATGAGGAGGAGGAGGAGGCTGACGATGAAGATGATGACGAAACCACGGGTCAAAGGGAAAGCTTCTGCACCGCTGCTGATCACACGATAACTCCCTCTCAGGAGGGTGAGGATATGCACAGCAGTACCCTTACACCCCTCAGCACCCACAGGTCTTCCTTTATAGATCACGCAGATCACACAATGAGGAGCGATGATAATGGTGGCGGCAACCTAACCGATGCCGATGCCTCCTCTCTGAGCCAGTCCGCCGAATACTTCTCGCTATCATCCACCGCCGGAGGAGGAGCCTCAACCTCTTATCCCATCAAGGATGAGAAGCCGAAGGATTCAAAGGAAAGGGAAGTAGATACGCAGCCGTCCTGCAAACACTTGAATCCTCGCAATCCGCACAGCAGACACAAACGCGCCGCTTCTCCCGTGGATAGCTCCTTATGACGAAGTGTCTCGCTGGTCGCCTGGCCAGCCATCGATGTGAATGCTCTGCTGCAGCAGACCATAAGGAAGTCGGCCGTGCTGCAGGAGACGCCGGTGCGCAGGAAACCCACTGCCAAAAAGGGAGGTCCAGCCAAGAGTGCGGAGAGTAATGATTCCTCCACGGCCACACTGACGCCCAGTGTGATTACCGTGGCCAAGTATCCGGGACCGGGAGCGGGACTAGTGAGCACTGTGACCAGTCTGAATGGTTGCGGTACCACCTACAGCTACACCACCACCACGTCGGCCACTCCAAGCTCCAACTCGGCGGCCAGCGGCAAGAGGGGCTCCAAGTATTCGCCCGTGCCCAGCTCGGAGGCCTATCAGTGCGATCCACTGCAGCAAAGCTCGACGGAAATCATCTTATAACTCATACAAGCATACCTCTACGACCCTGACTCTTATACAAGCTGTATAAGTCAGGGGTTGAGATCGTTAATTAATGGAATGGAATATGTAGAAGACTCGTGCGGAAAGATGGAAGAAAAACCAAAATTCATAAAGCTGTTCATTTTGCTGTTACTCGGGGGTAACAATTATTACCAAGAAGATAAGATAAAGCAGGTCTAGTTTATATACATGTATGTACATTGTTTTTTATGTGAGATCATGCATCAACAGGTTAGCCTTTAAGTTGTAAACTAGTTTACCAACTTTAGTTTCGGACTATGTGAATTTAATGAAGAGAAAAGGGTTTCAGCTGGGGAAGGGACCAAGCCAGAAAGTTGTCACAGCCTTTAAGTTTTCCAATAAATAAGATCCACACAAAACAACATATCCACTTTGTGAGCAACCTTCCCTCAGCTCGGACCTCGAACCTTGTTCAGAATTGAAAACAAACAACAAATCGATAGTAAATTGTCATTGTTTTTCGTACCTTAGTAACAATTAATTTCGTAGTCTTGTAAGTTCGGAAAACACCAACAAAAAACAATCTTTAATCTCGATATTATTCTTTAAAGAATTTTTAACATTATAATTTTCCTAGCAGAATTTATTAGCTAAGTTCCCTAAGAATACTGATTCGAAAATAAACGAAAACCCAAGCAAAACTTATAATTTCCTTTCGTTTTTCTTTACTTTACTTGATTTTCATTTCTTTGGTATATAGCACAATTCCTAATCCTTAGCTACTTACATAATTCTAGAGATTAACTTGAAACATAAAACTAAAGTGAAAATGAAGCCAAATATCTTCCTTGCAATTTTGAGATTCCGTTGAAAACGTACACACACAATTTAAATATGAGATTTATTTTTAAGCCACGTCAAATTGTATTCAAAGTGCTTGAGAATATTTAAGAAATATTTAAAAATCATAATTAACCAAGGGGGATGAGAGGAAAACATTTGTTGATTAGTACGTAGCGGCTATTTTTGATTGTTTGCCTATTGTGTATGGGTTATATATACTATATAAAGTATCCCTAAAATAACCGATCTGTTGCAGAACGAAGCGCAGTATTGTATCCTTTGTGGGAATCAAATTATCCAAATTTCCACTCCAACTGTAAAACGAATTACTTACTAAATACTCATAATCAACTACAACAACTGTTATAATAACAACGGCATTTGGAATGTAGATTCTTTTTTCATAACTAAAACGGTTAAATATACTCATATTACTCGTATATAGAGACATATTCGTAAGTCAAGACACAAGCCATGAAAAGCAATAAACTGCAAACGGACTTGTTTGCTACTGAATTTACTTTATCGGTGTTCTAGACATTTATTAAATAAAAATTAAACATAAAATATACAAAGAAAAGGGGAGTGTTTTATTTTAATGTTTGTGGAGTACAGAAAAATCATTTAAGCTGAATCTATTATTCATAATGTGATATTTGGTAACCAGTTACTTTACAACTATTAAAATCAGGGAAATTGTAATAGCTTTCAAATAATTCAAATTATTTTTTATTTTAATTTTTAAATTTATAATCTACGGGGGATTCCCTGCGACTGAATGCCTAAATTACCGAAAATATCGGCGATGTAGCGACGATATATTTAGACGGATATTGAACGACCCAAAAAATTCACCAGCTAAATTTTCAACCAGAACCCAGTCACTAGACACGGATTTTCTTACTATGTAATCTTTAATATTATATTTTAAACTGAACCTTTTATTTCTAGGGAGTACCCCAAATATTCTCTGTTTTATTCTTTATGCCGATATTATGTCGATCTGGCTACTCTGGCCATTGCTTTGAAATTCAGAGTGACCAAGGAAAACATATCAAATAAAAATATCGCGATGTCGATTTTTTCACGATATATTTTACTTACATTTTACATTCTACATGAGAATTCGACCCCAAGATTGTAAAACTTTGTTTTCAGAGTGACCAAGGAGACAATATCAAAAAATATCAAATAAAAATATCGCGATTTTCGTAATATTTAGGAAAAACGATTTCTTACTTTTATTTTACATTCTACATGAGAATTCTACCCCAAAAACGAGAATTCGACCCCAAGCATGTAGAAACTTTGTTTTCAGAGTGACCAAGGGAAAAATATAAAAAAATATCGCAATTTCGACAACAAAATCACGAAATAATACCCTACTATCCGCTTTTCGCGGATAAAAACTGCAGCAGTGGGAGGAAAAACTTTTTCCGAAAAAGTGGTAAATCGGAAAACAAACGCAGCGGAAGTTTGTTAGCGCGCAATAAAAGAGATATAATTCGCCGAAGCCATTAATCGCATTTCATTAATTTCGCGTTCGTTTTATTTGCTTGCTGCGCGAATTGCAAGCCAACTGCATAAATATACAGAAAACCAAACTAATAGAAAAAACGCTGATAAGCACGATTCGTGGGAAAACAACAACAAAGGCGTGTTGCATTTTGCGGTGAGTGTCTGTGTTGCGTCTTACGGCTATCGCTCTTTCTCTATCTTCCCCCGTCTCCTCTTACATGTATCCCTTTTGGGTTTTTGGCGTCTCACAACAATTTGCCAATTAAAAGCTTTTGACCTCTCGCTCTTGCAAGTAGAACTTTTGTGTTGTTTGAGCTCCCCTTTCGCTCGCTCTACCGCTGCTCCTCCCCTTCTATCCCGTTTATTCCCCTTCGATTTTCAATTGAAGCATGACACTAACCGAGAACGAGAAGCCTCAAACAATACCGCGCGCTTGTGTGTGTTCTTGTCAACTTGTTTGTGCTTGTCCTATTCATTGCACTTTAGCTTTTGACATTGGCTTGGATTTATTTTTGTCCTCAAGAGGGCCAGGGATGCGTTCTCTGTCTCTCTTGCTCCTTCAATGCCAGCTTTTCATTGAACTTGATACTGAAATTTTCAAGTGTTCTTTTTGTGGTTTGTTTTTTGTAGTAGTAGTTTTTCAGGGCCACTATCATGGTCAAATATTCCAAGATCAAAATTGGGTTCTCTATTTTTCCAAGCTTTAAAATGAATTTTTGTTAGGTTGAGACTCACAATTGAGCTTTAATTTTTAAAGAATTCTATTTTTAATTTGGCAGTTTAATTATCAAAGTTTTTCGTGAAAAGTTCGGATACATCAGAGAAAGATACATCAGAGATAGGCTTTAAAACTCTTTCGGTGGTCTCATAAAAACCTAAACTTTTTATTGCTTTAATGAGCAAAGTTTTTAATTTTCATGATTCCCTTTTAGCTTTTCACCAAGTTCTCTCTTAAAATCTCTAACCCAGCAAAAGCAAATGAAAAATCGCAGCTAAAAATACGAGGCTGAAATGAATATGAGAAAAAGGGGCCTCCAAATAAAATGCAAAAACAGAACTTTTCCAGTTCATTTTTTTGTTGGTTATTCAATTTCCATTCATGGTTTATTCTTGTTGTTGTTTTTCCTCTTATTGCCCGTGACAGCTGAGAAGCAAGGATAAAAGGAAATTCCTAAAGCGGGAGATTGTGGAATATAAATCTAAGCAAATGAATAGAGCTCAGCACAACTGAAAATGCTCAAATTTTATTTACTGCTGACATTTTCACGCCCACCGATACGCACATACTTCCAGCCTAGGACACGGCAGGCATACATACAAACATGTATTAATATATGTACCCAGCAGACAAAGAGCGGTCTCGGTGCGGATGGATCCGAGAAATGTCCGCTAAAAAT
>JAEIIL010009602.1:0-36424 GCA_018905715.1 Drosophila lini | reverse complement strand
CCTTAGTTAAATAACTTATTATTCGTTATATTATTTTATGAACATTTTTTTTGTTTGAGTATTTATTGGTTATTAAATCAAGTCAATATTTTATTCGTTATGATATATGGATATTCGTGAGAGTATGACAATGAGAGGAGTATGTATCGTATTGTATTGAATCAGTTCTTAGAAAACTAATCGAAAACAAAGTAATTACAGTGTTATTCATAAAGTTGCTGGAAAATACAACTCGTTGGTCACGCCTTCCACTGGTTAGAAGTTAGTAACGCCAATTGCCGCCGCCGTTTCCCCGTTTGCCGCCGCCATTAGCATGGAGAATTATGTTATCGGTGGACTCGTCGTGGCCTCCATTCCAGGCGGGACCACCAATGGGTCCACTATTCGAGGCTGGGCCCCAACGCCATGGCTGGCCGTGCCCTTTGGGATTAGAAACATAAATTTAACATTAAAAACTTGGAAGCTACAATATATAAAAATAGACGGACGACGTCGTCACTCACCGCCGCCGATGAGGGCGAAGCAGAGCCAGAGAAACAGCACCGCGATATGCTGACTGAGGTGCATGGTCAAGGCGAGGAGTTCCAAATGAGGCGGCATTATAAATACGCACTTATTTTATACGGTTCCTATCGCCAAGTCGCTCTCGCCTCGCCGCTCAGTGGACTCGTATCTCTCGGATGGCCAGAGTATCGCTCCCTCTCCCCATGTTCGGCTACGTGGAGGGGTTCGATAATGGCTCAAGCTCAAGCGGCTTATGCATAATGCAATTTGCTGTCTTTTGCACTCTTTCAATTCTCAGTCAAGCCCTTCTCCATCCCCCCAACCACCCTCCCAGTGTCACGTACAGTCGGAGAAAGCTATGTTACATGGTTCTTACCGGTCTTCAATCTGATTTATTACACTTTAGACAGACAGTTCTTACCTGTAAAGGAATGTATATTTCCAAATATAATATTTATTTTAATCAATTCTTAATATAGATCTTAAATATCATCATTTTTTTCGGTGTAAACGCACAATAGTCGGGCAATTAAGAAGTTTCGCTATGTGGCTACGTTTCTAATTATTTTCAATTGAATTGCTTTGCTATACGTAAAAGTTTTTCCATTGTAGCTGCCATTAAACATATCGTCGAACTGCTCACTCCCACCTCGCCTCCTCCCTCCGGCCAGTGACATTAGCCATGGACAGTGGGCGTGGCTGGCAGTGCATCGAGAAAAGTTAAGCTCTCTCGCAGAGCCAAGTTTCACAATAAAAATTAAACAGGTATTGCGCTGTTTGTTAATGACAAGTGCTTAGTTGTTGCTGCTCCCATTGAGTGGCTGTGGATTAGTCGGGAGTTGGGGGATGGCGAGAAAGGAGTTTATCTGGTGAAATAAAGCAATTGTTAAGTGGAAAATAAAATGCCATCGCTGGAAGTAGCACTATTATGGTCGGAGAAGAGTTAATTAGCACGGACTGCAATTTACTGCAGTCCTTAAAATTATACTACCTTGATTCTTCAGATGGATTAATTCAAAACGACCGCTAAAAAACGGTTAGTTCATTTTGGTTTGCTCTGTTTTTAGGTATTGGATTAAGAGCAAAAGGGATTTACTAAGGCCAGCTAATTATTGATACAGGCTTAGCACGATTTTTACAAGAGTGTGTCATAAAGTTGTTCCACGATCTGTCTTAATAATTGACTATTTATTTAAATCTATTTGTATTTATTAATTTTTCATTTATTTTTGACGTAGTACTCACTCTTTATTGGTATATTTTCAACCGATTTGCATTTCATTTCTTATATTTAGCTTATTAGTGTTTCCTTTGTCTGCCTCGTGTAAAGTTTTTCCGATTAACGAGTCCGTTTTCCCGCTCTGCCATAAAGGAAAGTTGTAACTTTAAATTGACTTACTTGTTGAATTATTTATCGCATTGTTCTGGCGCGTTAAGAATGTAATTGAATTCCGGCTGTCGAGTCCAGGTTAAGAAGCTTAATTCAACCACAATGGGTTTCTTTGTCTTTTATTGCTACCATCCTTCAATCTTTAATGTGCTTATGTGTGTCCAACATTGGGCCAACGGCAAACCGAGATCAGAAATGTATCCAAACAGCGGCAAGATAAACGACTTTGGGTCTGAAATACGGCTGCCAGTTGAACCATGGATGTGGGCTGCTGATTCGGACCAGGGGAATTCCCCTACAATCTGCGCCTGGTCAAAGGCAAATGCGTGTCTGTGTTGTTGGTGCCGCCACTGCTGCTGCTGCTACTGCTGCTGCTGCAGTGCGAATCGAATCGATTTGATTTTCCAATCAATTAAACTTTATATAAATTGCGTCTGCGATGCTAAATATAACAACAATTGCACAGAGTTAGCAGCGACAGCAGCAACAATCATTGCCACAGAGCAGAGCTAGAAAATAACAGTAGAGGTATTTCTTCCCTGCCTTTCTCTCTGTGTTCAAGTCCCTTTTCCCCTCTCCACCAATGTCTATATCAACGGCTGAGTGAACAAGCACAAAAAAAGATTGTTAGTCGGGTGATCTCGTACACTGAGATATACATATATATATATACCTTTAGAAAAACTTTTCGAAATAATGTATACTAGCAGATGAATAAAACTTTTCGTACCACCTCTGATAAGGCGGAAAGAAAGCCCTGACTTTGGGTTACAAAAAGTATTGGATATATGATGATACATTTATTACTCTACTTTTTTTTTGCTGTAACAAAAAAAAAACTAAATTTTAGAACATTAAAACGTTGTCTGAATAAAAACAAGGGACAATATTTTTGAAGTTTATGTTACCAACAACTAATCAAGGGAATCTAAATACTTGATTTCATAACCGGTTTCTGTCAGTGTGTTGCCTTCAGGGGTGCTAAAGTGGTGAGCCAGTGGGCGGTTACCTAGGTGGCACTGCATATTGCACGACTTTGACTGCATTTTCGCATTTGGCAAATGTTTTGTGTGTGATTTTGAAATGCAGGCGACGATGTCGGGCTGCTGCAGAATGACTTGCGACGTGGGCCATTGTTGGAGCCAGGTTCAGGGTCTATGGCTGGGAGCGGGGAATGGAGAGCTCAATACACGAAAAGTGCATTTGATCAATCGAAGATGGCAACAATCTCGAGTCTTAAAGTACTTGCACAAAGGCAGGTGGTCTTAATGAACACAATTAGCCTAATAAGTAAACAACGACTTGGGGCGAAGTGAGCGTCAGCGGAGCGACATTAATTCAATTATTGAGGCGAGCTTTATAGGCATTACCCGCAAGAGGATGAGGATTCATTAATGCTAATTGAGTACACAGCCGAGGAGTATATACATATGCATGAATATATATACATATTACGCACATATGTTATGATCCAAGCCGAACCCAGAAGTGTTTTCAAATGTTTAGGCCGCAAATTACATTTTGCAGATGCAAATATATTTACATGCCGCCTAATGTAGTTGTTTAGTGATATAGGGCTTTAGGTATAGCAGCTTTAGGACAGTTTATTCAACCACTTTGAGCCAATAGCTAATAAATTAGCATATAATTTGATGGGCTTCAATAATGGTTAGCTCCTTATCGGATATTCAGTTGGGTTGAGGTATTAATTATTTGTGGAACATGGCAATGAATCGAGTTGAAGATAAAGCTAAGAGATTATATACCCTAAGTAAATATGAATGTATAATATTTTATTTTTCACCATGTTTAGTATTCAAAACAAATATATCTTATAAAGTCTGTGATTTTCCATACCAAGTTGTATATACCCAAAGCAGAACCCCATCGACAACAGTCTGACAAAGTTATGCAATTATTCTCCATTTTGCTCAATTTTTTATTCCTTTCAGGACATTTTGCACTTGGACTAATTTCAAAGAGCCATATATCAGGACCTGCCCTCCCCCCTCCCACACACACACACCGTCGCCTTGTGCGAATTCCACTCTCTCCGCTGGAGAAAAGACACCTGTAGACTCGCACCTTTCCTCCCCAGTAACCCCTTTTTCACGGGGAAAACCCTGACAAATGTGCGTCAAGTTACTGGCAACTTATTTTCCACGGCCACGCCCCGTGTCCGCCCACAGTTTGAACCGAAGTTGAGCAAAAATATTTAACTTGGTGGCAGCGGAATCTTTTATAATTAATTTGCCACTCTGTCGGCTCTTTTTTACTCGCGCCTCACGGCCCGCGAGCTCCGTGCCTTCTCCGCTGGCGGCTTTATATTTTAACCATTAGAGGATGCCCGCATTTTCTTGAAATAGTTTCAGCCCCGGACACGTATTTATATTCATGGGCGAAAGTAACATTTTCTTTTGGGCGCTGTGTCGGTGTCTTTAAGTTTTCTGACTGCAATTTATGGGGGTCGATGGATGGAACATGTGGAGGAAGGGAAAGGGTATGTCTCAACACGAGATTAGACATGTGAAAAAGGTTAATAATTTTGAAAATGTTTGGCCTATTTAAGTGGGAGTTGTTTTAGGTTTTGATGGAGACTTGTAGGTTAATAGCTTATATATTCTATTCTATTTACAAAATAAGAAAAATGACAGAGTTTTTACTAGTAAAAACTATTCCAAATGCAAATGTGTAAATTTCATTTTAGGTAGGCACAAATAGAGATGAATCAGATTGTATAATCTAAGAATACAATTAACACTAACTTAATGCCCAAACACGAAAGCTTCTTCAAAGCTTCAAAATATGCTGAGACACTCTCTGATCTTGGGTCGACGTCATCTTATGATTGATTGCTTATCTGATTTACTATTTTTTTCTATTTTTGTTTGCTATATTTCGCGTGCTATTTTGCGTATTTTTGTTTGTTTTCCTCCCATTTCGGCTGACTGAATTCAGTAAAAAACGTAATGCGAATCACTTAGCAAGATCAGTCATCGATTGGCGGGGTCTACAATGAGTTCGCTAAGTGCTGTGATGCTGCTCATACTTGGTTCAAGTTCAGCACAACTTGTTTACCGAAAATACGGACTTGGTGAAGCCCTCACTGGAGGCTTGATAAATGGTGCTTACAGTGGCGGACCCTTTGCCCAAGGTGAAGGTGGTCTGATTAGTGGCAGCAGAAGAAGAGGTCCATTTGCCCATGAAAATCAGCAAGGTGGATTGATCTCTGGAGGAGCTAGTGGCGGTCCCTTTGGAAGGTACCAAGGAGATGAAGACTTTAAGTCCGGAATCGTCGATGAAGGAGCAGTTATTCAAAGTGAAAGTGGTCTGATCAGTGGCGGTAATACTGGAGGACCATTTATCTCTGATAATCAGCAAAAAGGATTGATTTCAGGAGGTACTAATGGAGGTCCATTTGCGATTGACCACGGCAAGAATGGCTTGATAGCTGAAGGTGGTCTGATCAGTGGCAGTAATACCGGAGGTCCATTTACTACTAGTAACCATCAAGTAGGACTCATTTCCGGTGGAAATATTGGAGGACCATTTGGGAGTTACCAAGGAAAAGAAGACTTCATATATGAAATCAGCAAAAGAGGACCTTTTAGTCAAACTGCAAGTGGCTTGATCAGTGGCAGTAATACCGGAGGTCCATTCGCTTCTGGTAACCAGCGAGGTGAATTAATTTCTGGAGGAATAAGTGACGGTCCATTTGGAAGACATCACAGAAAAGACAGCTTGGTAGTTGGATCCGGCAAAGGAGGACCCTTTCTTCAAAGTGAAAGTAGTCTCATCAGTGGAAGTAATACAGGAGGTCCTTTTATTACTAGTAACCAACAAGGAGGACTCATTTCGGTCGGAAAGACTGGAGGTCCCTTTGGTAGTGGGATAGCTGAAACTGGTGGTCTCATTAGTGGCAGTAATACTGGAGGTCCTTTTATAACTAGTAATCATAAAGGAGGACTCATTTCGGGCGGAAAAACTGGAGGTCCTTTTAAAAGTTACCAAAGAAACGATGACTAGATAGTTGAAAGCGGAAATTAAAGATCTATTTCAGAGTAAAGAAATTAAAGACGAGACATTTCATCAAGAGACGATATAAGTAAACTTAAGTGATCTTATTAAATAATGCATATGCATATTTACCTTTTATAAAGATTTAAAGAACTAAAAAGTAAATTACAGTAAGCACATTAAATTATATTGAAATAAATCATGGCTACGACAAACATCAGAAGCTTAAGTATACCATTAAGTGCTCTCCACTTGAGTCTTATATGTGTGAGGTGCGTCTGTGTGGACTTAAATATATATTTTTTTACCCTACTTGCCGCATTAAGCTGTCGTCACAAGTCATTTTAGCGCCTGCCAGGTGAAAAACGTTGGCCAACGTGTATGTGTGTGTGTATGTATATTTGGGGGGTAAATGAAGCATGAGTCTGTGGTGGGCTGCAGGTGGTGTCGTGGATGTGGAAGTGCAAGTGCAACTGCCACAATCTTGCCGCTGGCTGGCAGTTTGCGCGGAGCCAAATGGGAAAATGAGAGCGGCAAGCACACAGCTCGCAAATGTTGCTGACAGCGTCACTTAGTCCGCAGATATAGCCAGGACTTATATGTAGGTACCTATGTGTGTGAATATATGCATGTCCGAGTGCGAAAAAGTGCAGTCACCTCACCTTGCCTTAACACCCTGCAAATGAGTGCTGACAAATGGGCTGACCAGGCATATAATAATGTATTTATGATTTTTTATATCAGCAATTTGGCCATTACCCCTAGTCCTTGGTACATTATATAATTTTCTAATTTTCCGGCTTCTGTTCAGGCTCAACTTTCCCGGCTGAAAGCGGTCAGCGAGCCAGGTCAAGCGCAAGACAGAGTAACACAAAGCAGTAGGCTCCAGGAGCGGATTGAGGGAAGAATCTGTTTCAAGGAACTCATAAAAATGTAAATAAATATATTGAAATGGTATAATAATATTCATTAATTAAATATCGCTACTTATATACTGTCTAATTTATGCGCAATAAACTAAGCATTAAAGTAGAACTTTAATTATTTTTAAAAACTGGTTATTTATATTTATATAAATCCCCATTGAGTATTGGGTATCTCTTAGTCGAGCTCTTTATATTACAAAATCCTTCTCCACTAATGCCAAACTTATTATCTTTACGTTTTAAAGGCAATCCCAAGCAAATAATTCCAAACTCTAATCAGGCCAATTTCAAGTCGATTAAATCGCTTGCATCTTTTGGTTATATCCAGGGACAACCTTTCAACACACTCAGAACGAAAAACTTCTAAACAACCTGCAGGAGGAGGAGGAGGTGGAGGAGTACCAAGGGCAAATTGAACTGAAACTAAGATGGCAAAAAGTTTTATCTGCTTTTTGTTGGCCTCGAGGGAAAGTTAAATGGTCCAAGAGTAACCTTTTATGCAGTTGTTTATGGAAGGGCGATGGTTTCATACCTTTCCATAGATTCTGTGGTGCATTTTTTTTGTTGTTGATGCCGTCGTCGCTGGTATATATGGCTGCGATTTTTGGTTGTCCCCTAGCCTGATGAGCGAAGGTGTGGGAACTTTTCAGCATGATTTATACGATCCGGATGCTTACCTGCATATCTGTGACAAAGTGCCTCTTTGATTTATAGCCTAAAAGGACAGACATTAAAAATAAAGCAAGACTGTTGCATTGAAATAATTTGTGGCAAAAGGAAAACAAGTTTTTTTTTTTCAAAGAATCTGTCAATAGTTTGGATTTAATTTTGATTCACAAATTGAATTTAACTTATAAATTTTAATATAATCTCGTTCAAGTTGATGCAACTTTATTAACACTTAGTTTAATGTACATGTATATTGATCGTGTTGTGACCAGTGGCCACAATGGGCAGATGCCCGCCCTTGGAGCCGTGAACATCGATGCTCTGGGAATCCCCGCTGGCGCCTACTACATATCGCTGGTTATAGTTGTGGTAGTCGATGCCATGGTAACGCGCCGTTGTCCAGTAGTATAGCACATCGCCGGGCTGAAGTCGGTGCTGCCGGTTCCGATATGTCCAGCGACCGTTCCGGGAACTCACTATATCTGCCGCCCAGGTCTGATCGGTCAGATCGTCCATTTCCTCGTTGACCTTGCCGTGAAAGGCAAACAGAGAGATTCCAGGCTCGTCGGGAATGGAGACCTCGAAGCCCTGCGGCGAATTGACCTTGACGGAGGCCTGGGGCACATTATAGGCCCAGATTCCCACGACGAGGAGCAGAAACACTAGCACCTTTGTGGCCTGAGACATGGCAATGCTAACTGGATTCAGACGGCGGCTGGGTTCCGGCTTTTGTAGCCCGGCACTGCAAGCTTATCTCCTCAGTTGTCTGTTGTTTATATTTTTTTCTACTTTTTAGCTACCGTAAGCTGTGAATTTCCCGCCGGCGGGGGATCCCCCCGTCGCGACTGGTTCTGCCGCGTGCCCGAAAGTATGCAATACAAATATTTGCATAGCAATATTTCTCAAGAAGAGGCGCGCGGGTAGATGAGGAGGAGCTTAAAGCTATAACCACACCGCATGAGTGCGGTTTCCTTTGGGACAGCGACTCCTTTGTGCCATGCAACACACACACACACGTTTGACTGTATGCAGATGATCCTGGCAACTCGCCTCGTTGGCCACACAGCAATCTTGTGGCATTGTTGCCGGTCCAGTTTTACTTTTGGCTATAAGTATACACTATAAGTACTTACTATATACTCCCCTCTAAACCCACACAAAACACACAGGCAGGCATCCTTCTTTGGCATTCGCGTCCCATACAAAGCGACAGATAAAGAGGCTGAGGTGAAGGGGCAAGGCTGCAGCCAGTGGGAGATACTTAGACAGTCAATTGCTGTCAGTGGCACAAAGTCAGGGGGCAATGTTAACTATGCAGCCAGTCAGCAGGCATTTAAGGTTCATGATATACGGAAGTTGCTAGTTTGGAAGAAATGCCTCGTCAGAGGGAAAGCTACGGGTACGGAACACTTATAGGTATTCCAGAAATAGAGTTCTCCTCTTTCAGTACATGCTTCCTTGAATTAATAACAAAAATGTATATTTCAATCTTATTTTTAAGATATTTTTCTTGTCATATTTAAGACTAATGTATGTACTAACTAAATCTATATGATTTTATGTTATTTGTATATATTTCTCTTCACAATTAAATGCTTCTTTTTATGCCAGATTCAGTTGGTACTAAAGTTAAACCCACTCGCAGTGTCATTTGACTATGGCAGACTCCCAAACATCGGACTTTCATCTGGCTTATCAGCACTCTGGCTACCCCAAACCAGGGGCGCTCTTAAAGCGGCTTATGTCCCCGGGCCTGACCTAACCAGATGGTAGTTAATTCTTAATTGCTCTGCAATTTGTCAAACAAAATGATTCAGCTAACCAACTCGGACGCACGGCTCTCGCCGGACCGACAATTGTCCCAGAAACAACATTAAAACACAAAAGCGCAATATCAACTTTGCCCCGAATGGCAACAAAAAATCCAACAGAGAGAGACTATGGGGGCAAAGTGGAACGGTGATGGGGATGGTGATGTGGGTGGTGTTCTGGACTGGGAAAAACAAGCAAAGTCAAACCACAGCAAACCGAAACTAAATAGCTGAACATTTATACAAGCAATCTATCCGGAGCTGGCCCGCTCAATCTATTCATTCAGTCATTCGGCCATCCACTCACTCGGTCATTCGTTCAGCTGTCCATCGCAATGCGGGTCGCGATGCCGGGGTCATCTATCCTCCAAATGTTTGCTGATGTTGCGCCCAAGCGGCTGGCGCTGATTTATAAGCTGCATGCCACTGACCACTTGATTGCGTATCTGTGTCCCGTGCTCACTCTCTTCACACTCTGGAAAAATGTGGGTTAAGAAGGACGAGACTTGAGGCAGGGGCTAAAAGATGCAATTCCTATGGATTT
The DNA here is from genome assembly GCA_018905715.1 of Drosophila lini. NCBI lineage: Eukaryota > Metazoa > Arthropoda > Insecta > Diptera > Drosophilidae > Drosophila > Drosophila lini. Next base: position 26,563 of record JAEIIL010009602.1, on the reverse strand, counting down.
GAAGTTGAAGGAAAAGTGTCAAGTGTATATTTATAAATTTATTTACCATTAAGTCTATCTAAGCTTCCCATTGAATAAATTTTAGTAAGCTTTACCAAATTTCTTGCAGTGCCTTTAGAAAAATCCGAATGGCTCATGGCCGCTAAGGTCACTGTCCTCCCTAAAAGAGTTTCTTCTCAAATACCTAGATTTTTACCAACAAATATCCTTGATCTTAATTAACATAATATTTGTTTTTTTTTTCTAATTTTGTTAAAATATATCTTAAGTTTAGTTTCTTTTTCCGAGTGCACGTGTGTGTAATTTATTTACGTTAACACGCGCTGGCCCAAAGTATGCCACACCAAAAAAAAAAGCCCCAGAAAAGGAATGAAGAGCAATTTTCATTTATTTTAAATGGCATAGAAAATTGCAAACTGACATTTTTCTGGCCCAAGTGCTCAGCTTCGGTTTGGCCCTTTTCCACCTTTTCCATCGGTTCCCACTGGCTTTGTGCACACAGCCGGAAATTTGTGTAGTTGTAGTTGTATTGCTGTTGTTGCCGGACTGGCATTAGATGCCGGCCAGGTCCCCGACTGATTACCATGAAATTACATTGTTTCGCACTTAAACATGCCGGCCAGTGTAGAAAGTGTAGAAATGGGGCCAAAAGCCCCTCCTTTCTCTCCCAGTGCCCTCACACCCTTTCGGCTTAATTAAGTGGCCTGTTTTTATCTGTGGCGAACATTTCCTTGCCCACCCTCGCACAGCATTGAATTTAATTGCTTGCATTTATTGTTAATTGATTTTATTTTTAGCAGTTTAGCATGGAGAGGTTTTTTTGGCCAGTCACTCAGGTGCTTGGCGATTTATTCGGGCGTGATTTAATTTGTTTGGTATTTGCCTAAATTGAATGAAAATTGATTTTAAACTTAATTCGATTTTTTGAAAACTGTCAATGATGCATGGTCAGAAGCCACAGCAGCAGCAACAACAAAGAGGCAGAAAGGGCAGGGCTTTCGATGCAGGAATCCCATTTAGCCGCTGAGCATAATTCAATCAACGGGCTGATACAATATTTTTGTGAATAATTTCGTGTACATTTCAGCGGGCATGTAATGCCTTCTGTGATGGATCAACTTGTCAGAAATGCAAAATTTAATATTCGTAATAAGTCGCCAATAAGCCACACACGCATTTTCAGCATGTACACCATACTTGGGTTCTTTAAAGCTATATTTTTATTATTTTTAAATTATACCTGAAAAATTATGATGCTGAAACTGGTTCTATTACAAAATTACATATTACATTTTGGTTTTTTAATTGAAAAGAATACTTAAGTACTTACTAAATAAGATAGAAAGTACAAAAACAGTTTTTTTTTTATTATTTACAAACAGATACATAAACAAATCAAAGATCCTGTTTCAGAATTAAGCAAGTACGCTTGGGAATATCCTATTTTATCACTTTGCCTTATATGTTCTTGATTTTAGTTGCACTATAACCCTTGCTATTCTGTGGTTGTATCGATGTTTCTAACAGCTACCTTATGTTAGCCTTCCCTTACTGACTTCGACACCGTCTTTACTTATCCATCTCAATTTCCCCATAATCAATTTCACAGTGCTCCTGGAAAGGCAAACACCTTGTCGTACTCCTCCACTCACGCACAGTCGGTGTACGGAACACGTAAAGTACGTATATCTGGAGAGTAAGCAATAAGCTAAGCCAAGATCTATCCAAGCATACACCTGTCATAGCTCGCACTCACTCCTCCCTCCTGCCCATTCTATGGACCGCAACCACTTCGCATGTAGCGCTTGCCTTACACATAAGTTCAGTTGCTCAAACACGGGGACAGTTTGCATCCCCTCCCCTCCCCGACTACCCTCGACTGCCTGGCATTCCCTTTCCGGCGCCACTGCGCACATATTTAAAGAGCAAACGTTTATCTAAGTTGTACCGTTGCGGTTTCCGTTGACATTCAAATGCGGAAGCACCTGTCGCCCAGCCAAGAAGGAACCCAACCCGGAGACTACGGCTCGAAGATGTTCCACTCAGGACTTGGGGACACTCAGGAGTTGCGATGGTGAGGGTGATGGGAGCGGGAGGGTTGGCATCCACTTCCGATTTCACACGCATACGGGACGGTAGCATGAGCACTAGATATTGCCAGGGTGGTTTGAAAAGTTTTTATTTTTTATGATTTTGCATAATGGATAAATAATCCAGATATGTTTTTAAAGAAGTAAATTATTAGCTCTATTAGAGTAAGATATTATGTTTGAAAACTGGTTTATATTCCATAGAAAATCTATAAAAATTCAAAGTAGGAGATGCCCAGAAATCGCCATTGCAAGTAGCCTCTATTATTTTCTAGTTTCAATTTTTTTCTATTATTTCTCAAAATTACAATTCAAATTTCACATAAACATAACTCTCTTAACCCCCCTCGGGCGGTACATAGCCGGATACACACTCCGTCGGGCATACACGCAAGATTCTGCAGATCCCGCCGGCATACTATATAGTGCCTCTGCCCCTGCCTCTGTCCGTGCCCCACTGAGAGGCAAGACCCTCGAGGACTTTGCCACTTTGTAGTTGCTTTTGAATTCCCAAGTGTCTGGCGTCGTCAACTTTAAATGGTTTCGCTTACACCTTCAGCATGCCATTGAACAAATTAATTACTCGGCAACTTTACAAGCGTTCCAATGCCAGTTTAACTCGTTGCCGCAAGAGGTGGAATGCCTCTGACTTCGTCGCTCCGCAGATACGCGGTTTCCTTCTGCTCAAGCGGCTGCTCATTAGAGTGCTGCATATTGTTACCAAGTCGCCGTCATCATCGTCATCGCCATCCACTTCGCACATCCTGCTCCTGAAAAAAGGGTGTACACGCATTTTCGATTGCTGAGCTCATTAATAATGGGCTCTGGTCCGATCCTGGCCATGTATTTGTGCGCATTGTGAGTTATGCTTCACGCTGGCCATGGCCCAACAAAGCGGCCAAAATGGTCATTATTATAGAGATGCGCCAGGGAGATGAGTCACGGAGGTGCGTGTAGGTTGATTTTTGACGCCTAGCGGCGTTCTAAAAACCACAGGGTTTTGATTTAAAGGGAAATATTTCTATAATATTATAATAATCTGGAATGATATCTTAAAGATTATAGTATCTTAAAGATTATATTAAGCAGATCAAAAGCAAAGGCACATCATTTAAACCCATACATTCAGCCACCATTTGGCAGTGTGGAGAAATCGTTTTCCCGATGTTCGCTTTCAAACGATAAAGAAATTGGATAATACCCATATCTCGTGCACGGATCACGCTGGCATCTCTGAAATTATTACAATGCACTGACTAAATGGCCATACATTCTGTTTCTTGGCTGATGCCGCTGCATTCGCCTCCTTTGGTTTTGGTTGCGCTCCCGTTCGCATAGCCGGAAATTGGAAAAGTGTTGCTTTATGCGCAGCAACAAGAGGAAGAGCAGGAGCAGGGATAGAAGCAGGAGCAGGGAGGAGGAGCAGCAGCAGGAGCATCTGTGGCTAGGACTTGGTAGCTTAGTTGCTCCGGTCGCTTTATGCACGCGCCTCCCACTAAAAGGGTGTAAGTGGAGTCCTGGCCATTGTCCTGGCCAAAAGAGTAGGGAGCGTGGCCAGGATATGAATTCTAGGAACTGTGCGTGGTCCACTGTGTGTGTGGAGTGCCGTGCCGCTGGCTTCGTTATTCGGGAGTTGTCCTGGTGAGCTGCTAATGGGGCTGTTGAGCATGCATTGTCATGGTAGAGGGGGGCACCTCTATACGCAGTTGATTCATCCGGAAAGACGAATGCGATATTTATGTAAACTCCATTTAGCCAATCCGGTCGGCCGTGCTGCGGTTCACAAAACTGCTGTGTTGCTCTCTCCAAATTGCCGCGTATTTGCTGAAAATTATTATATCAGTATCGATGTTCGTAGCAGTTAACCATTAAAAGCTTTGGCTTTTGTTGGTCCTTCAATAAATTGCCTGATATTTCAGTTCATTTTTTTATTCGACGCTCGATGAAAATCAGTCAAATGTATATCTGTGGTGAATGCGGAAAACAGCAACCAAAAATCCCAGTGTTAGCGCCCGACCGCCTCTTCTTCGTTTTGTTATTTCACAAATACGTAATTTTGTTTAGCGTAATTGCGGCTGCAATTGAAACCGGACTCTTGATTGGAGAGCACAATGTACACACACAAAGCACAACCACACACGCACATCCATTCGCTGACTATATTCGCAATTTCGCAATTGTTGGCAATTTGATATTTACGTTTTAATGAAGGCACTGTTTTTTTGCCGATAAGCCGGCGAATTGTATGCAAAAATCCATCACTCGATTGCATTCAAAATGAGATTTTAGGTTTTCAATTGTATTTGGCCGACGCCGCCGCCGCTACAGAGCCAAGTTAATGAGCAGCCCGTAGACTCGCCCGTCTGTGTCCGTTTTCCAATAAAGGCCAAGAGCAAACAAACTCGGCCCTGGCAAAAGCGGAAGAGCGGTGGCCGAAAGGGGCAAGTTAATAAAAGTTCGCGACATGGAAAACCGGCGGAGCGTCGAGCTTGTAGTCGTAAGGGTAAGTATGTATCTGGGAAATGCAAAATTGAGTTTAATAGGTAGCCTTTTTATGGTATTTTTGGTTGGGGTTTTAAGTTTAAAGTTTTTCAAATTTAAACTAGAATTACTATATTTCACTAGTTAACTATTTTTATCTATATTTAAAAGTAGACCAACTAATTCTCCGTTCAAGATCCGCCTGCCAAATTGGCAATTAGAGCGCTAGGGCACATTTTTCCTGCTTGGCCGCCATTTGACAGGTGAGTTAATTAAATTTCGGTTTGCCAGGTACGAAAGTACCGCCATTGTCCTTTAACTCTTTGAGGTTTTTTCACTTGGTCTCCGCTGCCTCTTCGGCCCCTTGACTTTCCGTCTTATCCCCGGTATTTTGCTCTCGTTTGTCCCATTCCATTGCGGCTTTCCCGATCATTGGTAATTTACGCTTCACATGACCGAAGTCGGAAAAATTCCTGCTTTCTTTTTCCACTTGCGGCTTGGCCCGCCAGGGTTTCCTCCTTTGCTTGTTGTTGTTTGTTGTTGACTTTAAACTTGTGCCATAGGTGATGCCGGTGCGTGTTCGGGGCTAAGCTGCTTATCCTGCCTAGGGGAAATGCGGTTAGGAGCCTTGCTTTTGGTCCCTGGTCTCTGACAGTGATTGGTGCCAGTGTCAGGGATTTATTTATCTTTTAAGAGCGTATTTATTGTCCCGCATTAAAGCCGCAAACCTTAAAGAAAATGGAGAATCCCTTGATTTGGAAGTTGGGAGAACTGGGGTCAAGTGGCGGATTGATCACTATTTCGGGGCTCATCATACATCTTCACTTTTCATTTGCTCCGCACGACGTGTGTGGGTGTGGGGAATCCTGGTCATTTGACACTTTCACTTTGCGAGCCATACAATTTATTTCACTTTTATCAGGCATCAAGACATATTGATTTTTGTCTTTGCCGGGCGCCAAAAAATATTGCCCGCCAGAGAGACGATAATCTGCTGGGCCCAAACCGAACCACAAAAAAAAAAGGTTGGATTGGCCTCCTTATGAGGGTCATATGCCTATGTCTCTTGGACGTAATCAAAGTTGATTGATTACGTGAGCTCATCGTCCCGTTGGGTTGATGACATGCTGCTATGGAACGTTTCCCTTTCTCCTTCTCCATCCTTCTCCATCCTCCCTCCCAATCTCGTTAATTTTTAATCATCATTTTTTTTAGTCACAAATTAGTTTTGACATCCTGTTTTGATGTGGGTGCCAAAATATATTAATTAATTCTCTCTGCTCAGGTAAAGCCGCTTAGTAACCAAACAATTTCCAGGAAGGCCTTTGTCCCAAGTTTATTTTGCCTATTTGCTGCATAAGCTGCTTTGCGTTGTCTAGATGCTGGTCATTAGAGGGAAATCCTTGAAATTAAGGAGAGAACAACAGAATAGATTCCCATAATTATTTGGGTTTTCATATCTGACTGAAGGGAGAAATATAATCCAGCTTGTTGAGTATTTGTAAAGAGGTATTGTATTGGTTGCATAGTTGCAAGGCATTTTCAATTTGGATTATATAGTTACTTGATGAGGAGAGTCGATTAAGCCAAGTTTTCAATTCACTTTCATAGCCTACAAGAGCTGAAGCCACCAAATTTAATATTATTATTTGTTTTAATGTTTACCCCCAACCACTGCAGCCCACACAAATCATAATAAAGCTCATAATAAAGCCTTGATTTGCTTGGATAATAAATATAGTTATAATAATTATTATAATTAGACGCGAGTAAACAATTTGTTGAAATCTGAGTATAGTTGGTTGATAAACATGGGAGTTATGAGTAAGGAAAGTGTGCGAATTTTATTATTTATATGATCTAAAGATCTAGAACTAAATGCGGACAAATTTAAAGAAAATGTCAAAAAAAGAGCACTAAGGATTACTTTAATAATCCAACTAAAATATAATATTGAAGCCACATTATAATGTAATTTTAATGAAGCGCAAAGGCAATACATTCTTACATTGACCTTAACAAAAACAGCCATCAAAGCGACCCTCTGGCCCCCAGCTGCCGAAGAAGACGTTTTAGCCCGGGTCTAGGCCAAAAGATATACCCCGCAAAGGAGTAAGGAAACGAAAGCCTTCGCTTTCGTGGACGAGTGACAAACTAATTTCATTACGAGCAGCTGGCACCGACATGGATTGTCCATATCCTCGGCCCAGCCCCATGAAATCCGGTCATAATGCTTGTAATAATAATCAACAGCCCCAGAGGCAGGGTGGAGCAGAAGATGATAAGTAGACACGGACCTGGACATGGAAACTTGCAGCTTTGCGGATCTCCGTTCGCCGGAGCAATTGCCATGGCAAAAATAGAACAATTTCACTAAAAATAAAAACAAAAGCCGGATAAGTGGGCCAGCGGATCGGGCGTCGTTGTCGGAGGGGCGTGGCAAGCTGTGTGTAATATGTGCACAAATTGAAAATAAAGTTTTGTAACAAAATGTCGCACCGGAAATGAAACTCACAGCATGAGACTTGGCTTGCCATCGCTGTCTCTATCTCTCTGACTGCCCCTGTCTCTGACTCCGTCTTCTTTTCTTCTATCTCTGTCTGCGGGAAAATGTGTAGCGAAGCGTGTAAACTGGGTATAAAGGCGGAGAAGGCAGGGGGCGTGGTCGGGCTGAGCATTGTTATTTATAATGGGTACCCGTCGAGTTCAAGGGTATATTAAGTGCAACGAAAGGATGTGTATTTACAATAGGTTTAACTGATTTGATTAATGTTTCTCCAGTCTGTCAGTTCACCTGGTGTTAGGAAATAAATTTAAATAATATATATAACATTTTATTTACATCGAAAACTGAATAATAAAAAGGGAAGATCCCGGTTTTCTGTCATCAAACCTCTCCTCTTTTAAATTCAAAAATCTATAAAAATTCTTTCTTAGGATGTTTGGTTTTCAAAGGTATTTTCAAACAAAGTACAGGGTACCCCATTGTCCACACTCTCCCCATTAACTTTTTAACTTGTTTGCCACTATTACAGGGCGAGTGTGAGGAGCCAACATCTCCGATTCCGCCTTGGTCTAGGCGCAGTCTGCGCCAGTTGAGCCTTTGCCATAATAAAAGATGACATTTTATAGCAGTCATAGCCATGTTAGCCGAGCGAGGGGGGCCTGGAAACTCAGTGGTTTTGGGCCTTTGGCCTAAGCAGCCATAGCTGGAGCCGTATCCCTTGCCGGAGCCGGAGCCAGAGCCGTAGCCAGTGCCGCAGCCGTAGCTGAAATGGAAGCCAGAGGCCGGAGAAACCGTCTGCCGGAGGCGAGTCAAAGACACAGCTGCAAAAGTACATAAACCCAGAAATGTCATGTTTATTTTCATTTCATAAGGAAATTGTCTGTCTATATAGTTTGGCCTGCTGCTCCGAGCAGCACCTGGAAAACTTTCCCAATAAGACGCCGGCGGCATCTATGTATGGTATGTAGTAGTAGGTGGTGGTCGCTGGAATTGTCTTGTGTTTTTTATGACCTCACATAAAATCGTGACAAGCTGAACGATTTACGGCCAGGCAGCAAATTTATCGCTCATAATTAGCATATGAAAATGGTTAAGTGCACCACAAATTGCACTTCAGTGTAGTGCACATGCGGCTGGATGGGAGAAATAGCGAGCTGAGACCTAAATTTAATTGAATGCGGTGCAATTTCGGGTCGATTTAATGGCTCTTGAATGTGGATTAATCTTTGAAATAAACTTTTCAAGCACATACGCATATTTTTGTTCCCCTCCAACCGCGGTATCTTTTGACTTTTCCCTCTCGCTAATGGCTTAAAGACTTGCCCAAAATTAGCCCCATTAAATATTCAAATTTCCGAAAACTTTGCGGCAACACTTTTGGCACTTTTGAGCAGCGACTGCCACAGGTTGAATCTTCGCATCACACACACACACGAGGCCTGCCAAAATATCCACTCATCTAATCGCATCGTTAACATCATCAGCCATTTTGCACTGTCATGGCCCACACAATGGCCAACACCAGGCCCAGCCTGTAACTGGGTCTGGGGATGCTTGTAGTAGCTCCTTGTCGTGGCTAACCGTTTAATCATTTTGTCACGCGTTTGGCTAAACAAAAACGCCGGTTAACCCCGTCGCGGCAAAAGGTCTTGGGGAATTAAATTTTAGCATATGTCATAAGGGCTTAGCCATGATTTATATGGCGAAAGGCAGACATCAAATGTCGGGCAGAGCTTGTAATAAACGGAATTAGGCAGTCGCCAAGGGAGACGCCCAGCTCAAAAAAAAAAAAAAAAGGCCAATGCGAAACTAAACGATTCTGGTAGCTCGAACAACAGATGCAGCTACATCGCCAGGACATGACCATTATTCTTCTGGGGCCGCGAAAGAGGAGAATCGGCGTCAGTTACAGCTTCATATATCTTCATTTTAGTCGAACTTGCACAGTGCGACAAAGTATAGCTGTGCTCGGGGGGATTTCACTGGAAAAAATACAAATATTTATAAAATTTACTCTCTTTAAAACTATTCTGACCAATTTCTGTAATTATATATTTTCTAGATTAATCTTTATCAAGTTCTCAGTTGACTAAATGTAGTTAACAACTATAAAAAAAAAACTTCAAATACTTTTTCTTTAATCTCATTATTTTCCAGTGTAGCCTGACAGCGCTCAGCTGTGCACAAATTCGCTTGTGTATAAATATTTATATATTGAAATGCAATGCGAATCGATGGGAATGGAGTTGAGAATCGGGGCTTGTGCCGGAGTTGGAGTTGAATTTCAAGCAATGTGCCGCAATGCAATCGAGCCAGACGAAATTGAATTTGCAGCAAGTTGTTCGGGTCTCAGGATTCGGCATTGGCATCCGCATCCTCATCCTCATCCGCATCCGCATCCGCATCCTCATCCTTATCCGCCTCCGCCTGCATCCTGTAGCTACCATCTCGCAACTGGCTGCAGTTTGTCGTATTTGAGCATGCGAAAATGCGATTTGAGCCATTCCCTCCTCCACTCCCACCGAGCATCCTGGCCTGCAAAAGTTTCCCATCGGCTGTTGCTATTTTTCTCCGGGTGGCAAACTGGGGGCCTTAGCTGTGACAAATCTTTATGCAATGTTGCATGTCCTCTGATTTGCCATGATGACATGCTGATGGTATAAGTGGAGGCAGGGACGACGAACGGAACTAAAACTATGACTGCTCCTCAATGTCTCTGCATCTGTAGCTGTAGCTGTAGCTGTATCTGATTCTGTATCTGTATCTGGAAATGTATCGCTGTGCTTGTCCCTGTGCCAGGCCATGTCTATCTGTCTGTCCCAGTGATTTGCTCGCTGAAGCGTTAAGCACAAAAATTGGTAATGGCTGTGGCTGTGGCCGTTCCGTTTTTGGCAATCATTGCGCAGGTTTTATATCTTTATGTTGGTTCTGTGTTCCTTCTGTGATGGGTTTTCGATTTGGCCAGAGCCTGAAAATGCCATCGAACTCTAGCAGTGAAAAGGTATCTCAGAGATCCAATTTGGGAGTTATAGTTAGGTTATGCATTAACTCACTCTGATTCATGAAATCATTTACAATTATTTAGCATATAGAATAGTTTTTAGCTTCCTAAAGTCTGGCAGTGAAGTTCTGTTTAATAAGTATGAATAATCCTTTTAAATTAATTTAAAATTCTAGTGAATTACCATTTCCCACCTTCTACTATATCTCCAAAGTTTGATTAAGACTTGATGAAATTTAATTAATTTCTTTACCCATACCATTTGGCCACAGATTTTTGCCAAAGGCCAAGGGCAAAAGCGGCTTAAACATCAAAAGACACTGTAAATTAACCAAGCAAGGCCGCAAACCCGTTCCCCAACCATCGATTTGCATGGGGAAAAGTCACAACTCCCTCTAATTGCATTAATATCTTTATACAAAATTATTTAGAAATTACAAAATAAACACAAATAATGAAAATATCGGAATAGGTGAGCCCCATCGCAGCCGGAATGTGCGAGTGGAAACTTTTCATTATAAATTGCGTGCCAGCTGTCAACATGGTGGCTGCTGCCCCGGGCCAATCGGAGGAGGAGGAGGAGGGGGAGCATCAGATGGTATGGCGATGATAAGGGGGCGTGGCACTGGCAGTTGAAAGGCTAATTTTGCACATTTGGACTGACATCCATGAGGAGCAAATGCGTTGTGGGTTATCATTTGGTTAGTCCTTTCGCAGAGGGACGACAGAGGGCGGTTGGGGGGGCTGTGGGCGTGGCCGGGCAGGCAATTTCATGGTTAAATGATTCAGAAAGAGAATTACAAAATTAGGCCTTGGCCCCGCCCCCGGTTAACACAATGTAATTAACTTTTGCGCGACTGCCTCGCCCTCTCAATATATTTGATATTTATTTTGGCCCTCTGGGTGCACTTTGGTCATTTTCCCGCTGACAACTTTGCCTCTGCGGAGCGAGTACGCCGGATGTGCTGCCTCCCTTTCGGGGTGGGCTTTCGGCTTTCGAAAGCAATTTGAAACAAATTTTATTGCCAAAGTTTTTGGAGCACATGGAAAATTGTTCAAGTGCCACCGCAAACAAAAAAAAAGTTACCAACCAAGATGCCGGCTCTGATCCACAATTAGTCGGACACAAAAGTGTGCTAACTGCTTTTGGATTGCGAATAAAATGAGACGAATTTGCGTGGAAATTTATAGTTTGATTTGGGATTAAGGGAATATATTGAAAAGCAAGAAGTGGTTGTTTAAGAGGCTTAATAACATATTTTATTATATTACGAATTATGCTAAAGATTTAAAGAACCATAAATATAATATTAAAATATATAAATAATGTTTGTTCCGCTAAGCCATCTTAAGTGCTTATCCCAAGGACTTGGAACGAAAGAAATAATTTGTATAAGAGCCCTTTAAGTGCTGCTTACCAGGTCTGACCCTAAAAACCGAGAAGCGGGCAGGCAAGAAGCCCAGTAATTCCGCAAGCCTCGTTGCGCTTCATGACCAACTTCAATGGCCGGCGCACAGTGCGTATGCGTAATAAACAAAACAACTGCAGTAACAATCGCCTCTGTGGCTGTGTCTGTGTGTGTGTGTGTGTGAGGGGCTTTATTTAAATTTACAACCAAGCAGTCGGCACTGTTGAGCTTTCCTACGCACACTGGCCATGCCCCCTCCCTCTCAACCCGGTGTCACTCCTCCAGAAAGCCCGGAACAAGCCACCAGCCTCGTCCGCCCTCTCCCTTGGCGCACATTGTGCTCTCAGTGTTTGGCGTTTGCCTCTGTTGAATAATAAATTGTATTTTGCGGCATTTAAAAGCAATTTTTTAACATTTTTCAATCTCAATGGCAATGCCTGAAACGGCAGGCACGCACACCATCATAAATACCCACAAACACAGGCACACAAACACTGCCACTGGCATACACTCATTTCCGAACAATTACACAGGGAAATAAAATTGTAGCTTATTATTAAATTATTTAAATTAAATAAATATGTAATATTAAGTAAATATGGAGAAATACTAAAACAATTCAAAACATATTAGTAAAAGGTAAGGAACATACAAAATACTTAATTATAAAATTAATAAAATAAAAGACAGGCTGGAAAATGGTTTTTTAATATAAGTACTTTGTTTATACTTTAATAAAATTTATAAACTTATTTAATCCTCTATTTTAAAATGTGAAAAAGTCTTCGCTAAAGAGCTTTTCTATTGTGAATTCCTTTTTCTGTAAATATAAAATACCATCAACTACTTTTCTCCCAGTGCAATCATATACGTGGTGAAGAACAAGAGCAGCCCGTTGTGGCACAGTTTTGTCTACCAATTTTGCAGTGAATTGTCCTGGGGATCTCCGAAGCCAAGGCTGTCAAATCGTAGCACAACAGCCACCTCTCCGCGCTCCGAGATGGATAGAGATAGATGCAGAGGGCCACTGGGAGAGAGGGAGACGGCACTTGGGGAGAGCGAGCGAGAGGGGGCAATTTTTGGCTTAGAATGTGCTGGGGCTGGGTACATATTCGGACCGACTCCCTGTGCATTTAGTTAAGCTTCAAGTGAAGACAGCAACGATTCGGCAGTGAAACAAATTGCAGCATTTAAGACCCGTCCCACCACTCCCCGGGATCCTGCCTGCATTCTGCCACTCTGCTCCACAAATTCAGCTTCCGTTCAGCCGGAGTAGAAAACTAGTAGAGAATGTTTGAGCTGGTGTGTGCTGGCTGGCCGGCTGGCTGGTGTATTCTTGTGTGTGCCGGGTTCTGGCAAACAGTTTGCGTAAAGTTTGATTATGTGTGTAAGCTGGCCAGTATTTTCCATTTCAAGTTGCTACACTTTGCATGTGGCAAATGCTGACGGCCATGTTCGGCACAACAGCTGGCAATTATTAGGACCGAATTCCATGTCGATCTCAACAGGCCTGGGGAGTCAGTCCAGTTGCCAGGCTCATATACGGATAAGTTTTTCCCCCAAAAAATCAATTTGGAAATCTAGAGATGGAGCAACTCATAGCTCGTCGGCGCAAGAACCAGCGCAAAGATGATGAGGGGTAAGTACAACTACCGAAATATTTATAAGCGATCGCATTATTCTTGTGGTGATCTCCAGGAGCCTCTGCCAAATGCTACCCAATTTGAAGAGCAAGACATTTAAGGGACTGGGACGTCGGGTCAAAACTCAGCTGCTTCGAGTCCTGCCCTCCGCTGCTCTGGCCAAGAATTCACTGCGTTTCCTGAAGCGCTGCACCAAGCCCAATCGCCAGGAATTCCAACGCACCAGCCTGGCCATCGGTGTGGGATTCCTCATCATGGGCTCGATTGGATTCGCGGTCAAGCTGATTCACATACCCATCACCAGCATTCTCATGTCCTGAGAGACAGGAAACTTGAGCGGAAATAAAGTTTCAATTCAACTGCCTAGAGTTGAGAGTCGAGAGTTGAGAGTTCGCTGGCCAAAAGCCAAGGCAGCCGAAAACAGAGCCAAGCTGGTTGGGTTGACCTCAGGGTGTTGACAGGATCATTCCTCTTCTTGGCTGGGACTTTATTTTTATCACTCTGTGTGAGTGGAGGGAAAAGCATTATGGTTTTTTAGGAATTTGAATTTGAATTTATATTTATTTAGCTATATTTTAACGTTATCTCAAAAGCATTTAAGATTGGTTCTCCTATGATAACTTTTTGATTTCCATATTGCCAGGTTTTAATATTTTCTAGTAGAAAGTAAAAAGAGCAGAGAACTATAGGGTATCCGTTAGTCTACTTGATAGAGTTTCTTCTTACTATACTGCCTTTTTTGATTTGCTAGAAAAACATTCAGCGTTGCCAAAAAACACAGAAATATATGTATTTTTCTATATTTGGTGGTGAACCTAATCGAGAAAGGAACAAAAGGCGAGGTGCCGTCATTCTTGGCTGATAGCGAGAAAGGTGTGAAAAGAGAACAATGTTCTTTTTAAACCTTTAACTTAAATTTCATTTCTTAAATTCAATTGAATTCCTTACTTTATTTCTTGTCAAAGAAACTTCTTCACCAAATCAGTTAAAGGAGCTTTTATCTCGAAACTCGCAGCAGCGTCGAGGGATTCCAGAGGAATCGGCATCCATATCCCTGCCACTGTTGCATTCGCATTGTCACATGTGTCTCCATTTGCCGCTGTTATGTTTTATTGATGAGTCTCGCAAACCAAAATTGATGATGCCTCGATGTCCTCGTTCGCGTCCTTGCGACGTTGAGAGGATGCGAGGGGCGTTGCCTTGTTGTTCCCGCTGTTGCCGCTGGCAAATGGCGAAAATTTATTCAAAACTTCGACGCAGTTGCATCCTTTAGCGGCTCGTCCATGCAACAGGCGTCAAAGGAGCCGTCGCTTCAGCAAGCACTGCCAAACAAGGGAAACTCGGGTGAACTGAAGGTAGGAAGGAATATCGCACAGGAAGTCCCTTGAGCATAAGGGTTCTTTTTCGCTGATATGTCAAAGGCGCCGGACGTAAGTCAAGTCTAAAAGAATTGCTGGCAGGAAATTAACTCTCTGACTATAGATTGAGTTTGGAGGAGGAGTTGAAAGTCACAAAACTTGGCTTTACTTTTTAAATATCTGCCTGCGAAGGGTTTTCTTGAATGCAGGTTTATTTCTTTCTTTATGGCAGTGGGTTAATTGGTGTCCTTACAAGGAATGCTTCTATGTTGGTGAAGTTTAGAGCTTTGAAATACGAAATCTTGGAACTTGAAAACAATAAAATAAGGAATAACCACGAGTCTGGTATACTCTTGTCAGAAATGTGGGGCATTTTATACAATTAATTTGTTGTTTACTTATTTATTAGCAATCAAAGATCACAAATAAGATGTATAGTTGGCTTAATTATTTTTAAATATTTTTAATTGATTTAATTCGTTTTATTTAAGACTGATTCCCAATGCCTTGCAGCTCAGAGAGCATCCACACTTCTATTCCATCAAACAGCCGGCTGTGGCACAGTTGCCTGCTTCTAGTTCTCTTCTGGATGCATTTTAATTAAAAGTGAAGTGCGGCCATTAATTTGCAACTACAAATTACACTCAATAAAACATGTCTGCCACACTGATTTTTCGGCACGAAACGTGTGAAGGAGAGTGTAGAGAAAGAGAGAGAGAGAGAGAGACTGGCAATCAATTTGCACTTTGACTACAATTACTGATTTTCGACACTTCAAAGGATTTTATAAATTGCCATTTGCTCTCAGCCCTCACAAAAAAAAAGTTCTACGTTGCCGCTCTGACTTTGGCAATTTGTTTTGGCCTTTTCTCTTGCCCCCACACACACACACACACACACTGTGCACACACTCTTCACACACTCGCCCTTCTGGTCACATGTGTTTTTTGTTCTCCTCCTGATTGCGCCTACCATGTACAACTTTAATTAACTCAATGTGCGACTCTTGGCCCAAAAGCCAGTTTCCGGGCTTGAAACTAGTTTCTGCGAAGGCTCACAGAGGCCGAGAGCAAAGTGATTTTTTGTTAGGGATGGCAGGCTGCAAATTAGGTTTTGGATGAATGGAAAAGCTAATGAGGGGACACCGAATCGGTCTAGACCAGGTGCGAAAAGTTAAAGACACACTGTGTGAAAATTTAGGCACATCTTAACCCAAGGTTTTGTGGCTCGATTTCCATGCAGTGTGAACCGCGTGAAGCGGAAAACATTTTTACACATATGACTGACGCTGATTGCGTTTGTCACGTCGCCGAAATAAAATTGCTGCCCGACCCCAAAAAAAGTGACTGCTAGGCAAACTGGAGAGGTGGCCAAAAAAAACCGAAAAATTGCTAAAGGATCGAATAGGAGGTACCTGGTTTTAATATTCTTGGAGTAGGGATATTTATTAATATATTTTCTTGCGCTTTTTTCGTACAAGAATTTGTGTAAAATATTCTAGTTTATTTTAAAGAAATATTGCTTATTCATAGTAGCCAAAACCTAGGCTTATTTCCTCAAGGACTATCGTTTACTATCCTCTATAGTCACAAATATATATCCTTCTTCAAGAACAGGGTACTAAAACCCGCAGAGGGTAAAGCCAAAGGCCCCAAATACGAAACCCCTGGCTGTCTAGTTGTTGTTGTGGCAGAGTTGGGCTCTTCTGGCATTCTACTTCTCTACCTCACACCCGCGGTTTTTCTTTCTGTGTGTGTGTGCTTTTGTGCCTTTCTTGCATCTGCGCCAAAAAGCAGGCAATGGGAGCGGAATTGCAGTAAAATCGTCATCGATGAACTCGACGACCTCTTTACGCACGTAAACACACGCACAAACACATACAAAAACGGGAGTCATGGCGGTGGCCTCATCCGGCCGGCATTGCGTATACGTAACGTGGCCCCAGCCGATTGTCGCAGTTGCGGAATATTTGCATAATTTAGCGATTGAATTTTATGCTCAAAAGCAAAGCGCAGTAGCAGCTGCTTTTGCCTCTCGTCGTACATACATCAGTTGGATGTGGATGCGGATGCGGGGGGCTTCATCCATTTTGCTTTTCATTTATTAATTATATAATTTTTGCTGCATTTGTCGGAGGCCTAGAGCTGCCGAACAGCATCGGCTTCGCAATCGGCTTCATTATTAAGCCGATGATGAAGATCATTCTTGCCGGGGACATGGACAATAATTGCATGCAACATAATTAAAGCCATTAAAGCACTTAAGCTGCCGGAAAACCCACGACATGGCATATGGCCGGGGTCAGAAGGGGACGCTCGGCGGGTTGCGATAGAGTGGCCACTGGTCGAGTCAGGTTTGCATATGCATAATTATGATGAAAACACATTTAAATGCATTTAATCGGGCGCATAGCCAGCCGGGGGGGGGCAAAGGGGTAACAGGACCATGGGATGGCAGGGAGTGATGCAGCCGAGGATCGTGGTCAGTGGGGTTTGGTCTACCAGCCATGGCAGGTGGCTTACGGCTATGGCCCACTGGAAAGGCTTTTAACGTTTATTGGTTTTTATTAAATATTCCATGCCCATGGCATGGAAGTGCGCATATCAAATATATAGAAACAGATTGCTCAATTTTATTGGCCTTCAGTCAAAAGGCATATTTAAGTTAGGCGACCATTAACATCTGCACCCATAGGTGGCTTAAATTCCAAGATAAACAACTAATGGGTTAAACTTAACAAAAGAAAATATCTTGGCAACGCAGACTTTTTAGCTTGCAGTTTAAAAAGTGCAACCAAACTGTAACTTTAGGTTTAATATAACACAAAAGATATTTAATATCAATAAGTACACACAAGCAGAAGCTATTACATACATTTTGGCATACATTTTCCTTGTGACTTTCGCTTTTATTCGGCCAAGAATTTAATTCCCAGAAATCAAGTTTAGCAAATAAACGAAATCAGTTTGCCCACATCAAGAAAAATAAATGAAAAATATGAATTTCAGAGCTAGAAAATAGAAAACTTCGATTGGCAAAGAAGGAAATCGAGGTAGATGTTTGCGGGAGACCAACATTGAATAATCTGGAGAAGTCTACGAAAACTTGTTTGTAAGTGAGGGCAAATCCCATTCGGAGCTGGTGATATTGAAATGTTTACTGATTTGCCTGCTGCAAATTATGTATGCAATTTAAACGAAATTATTTATGTGCGAAGATTTTTCAAATATTTATGCCGGGCCAACAAAAGTGCAAACACACACACAAAAACACATCTATTTTTACTTTGCGTTTTATGTTTTCCGTATTTGTGGGCAGTTTTTGGCCAGTTTTTGTTTTGTTTGCCCGAAATTTAATTAAATCTCTGTGAGGCATTTCAATTTCATTTTCTATTTACACTTTGTGACAATTTTTACGCGTCAACTTCCCCGCTGTATCTTTTTGTTTCGGCTGTGTCCTATTGTTAGTTTTGGTCCCTTCCGAGGGGCAGAAGTATGGACCCTCCATAAATGTTGCATGAGGCGCACTTCCCGCTTCCTGTGAAAGCGCATTTCGCTTTCATGACAAAGCCAAAAGCCGAAAGCTAAAAAAAAAATTCGAAAAAATAAAGGCAAGCCAAGGAAGCAAAGACTTTTGGGTGGCTAAGCAGGAAGCTCAAACTTTGAACTTGCCGGAAGCTGGGCTGTTGTTGTCTCTTTGACCCACAACTGAGTGCCGGAGATAGTTCGTCGGCAGGATCTCTCCAGTCCCGATTGACCCATTATCATTTGTCCTTGGACCCCGGCACACCTTGTCGGTCACCTGCTGCGGCGGTTTCAATTACCCGCCCGTCACCTTCTTCCTCAAATATTTATTATTAAGTTTATTAATGCGGTGTGTGTGTGGTGACACCTTTGAGTGAAAGCCAAAGGACAAAGAAGCCGGCAAGACCAAAGGCAACACAGAAAGAAAAATACAATTATAATTATTTATTATGCGACAGTTTCCACTCCGGCTATCTGCCTCTCCTTCGGCCCCTTTGTTGCACTCTCTGCAAACGAAAGCGAAACGAAACTGTCGCGAGAGTTGCCCATAAATCATTTATGCAGCAGCGTCTCACACACACACACACACGCATATAAGGGCACAGACAGACAGTAAATACACTGGGAAAAAAGTGGGGTGTAATAGAAAGAATCAATTTTGATATGGAACATTAATTTAAGATCTCTAACGATTGTTATACTTATATTATAAAATATTATCAAATTTAATAACATATAAAATTAAATAGTATAGATTATAGATTTATGATTCTTCAGATACATTTTTTATATAGATTCTGTGAGTTATCTTTCTTACCAACTTAATCTTTCCTTTCATAAGTTTTATTTGACTTCTACAAACAAGCTATTTACTTTTTCAGTGTAAGGACACCCATACGCATGCCGAGTATACAAAGTGGCATAAATCAACTTACACACGCTCACCTACACACCAGCGCCAACATGTGTGTGAGTGTTGGTGCACAAGGACAAGGAGGTGTGCGGGGGCTTGAAGACGTGCCTGCAGTCATATGCAGAACTCGCAAAGAGTCCTTCTTCCTTCTTCTACGCTTTTGCCCCAAAGTGAAATGGCAGCGGAAAAACTGGAAAACTTACGCGCTCCGCTTCGCCGCCTTTCCATCCCTATTCCGTGAGCTTTTCCTTCTCGCTTTTCCGATTTTCCCCGCCCGGTCTCCATTTTTCTGGCTGCATGTCAGTGCCTTGTGTGTCTTTTGATAAGCGCACTCGAAGCAACAGAAACTGTAGCGCAGCGGCATAAGCTGAAGGCAGGGAATAAGAAGTATAAGTTTTCCACGCTTTTTTCCCATTTTCGGTTTTCCTTTTTATTCATTTTTTTGTTTTGGCTGCTTCACACGCCAAGCACTTTATTGGCAGTTGCTGAAGTATGCAGCGCAGTGTAAGTTTGCTCGTTGAATTTAATTTCTGGCATGTGTGTGCAGGGGGGTTAGGGGTGCGATTAGATTGCTTTTTACACAGGAGTATGTGTGGACCGGACCGGAGTTTAAGGAAGATGGAGTTTGATAAGGATACCTTGAAGGAAACCAAGCGAAATTGGATTCCAACCTTGGTGGGAAATAATGCTTTGCTTCTGGTCTTAAAGCATTACTCCAAATAAAATTGTTCAGAATATAAAAACAGGGAATTTCCTGCTTAATTTATATTGGGAACATTAAATATTTTTGAAGCATTCAATATCAAAAAAAAAAATTTATATATTAAAGCTAATACTATGCTATCTTTATTGATTTAAAATATATTTTTCTGATTACTTATTTACTTATTTAAAATTTACCTAAATCCTAGGAATTTTATCTAGACATCAAGCCAATAAATTAAAATTGAAATAACAGTTTCTTAAGCTATAGTAGCTTTTAAATATTTAATTCTGGACAGTATTCATTTTTGATTCTTTTTCGATACCTCTCTAATATTTTTTTCGTTTTGATTTGATTTCGATTTACATCATATTTTCTGTCCTGCGATGGCTGCTTTCTTTTTCCCGGTTACCTAACATATTTTACTCATTTTCGCCATTAAGCAAAAGTGCATTGGCCTGAGGGGCCGGCAACCGTGTTCACCTTTTTTTTCTGCCATCCTTTTCGGCCAGCGTTGGCAAACGTTTTGCGTATGTTTATCCGAACTTCCGTCGATTTACAAAATTATAATTGCACTCGCCCACCGAGGGAGTGTTGATGGTAACAGGGCAGGGCTAGGGGTGTGGGAGTGGGAGCGTGAATGGGCGGTTGGTGCTGCTCATGCTACGTTTACAATGCACTTCCGCCCCATTGTTGTTTTGCATGTTGACATGGCGCAGGCACCGCCAGCGAGGCAGCCAGACATATTACTCATACGCCGTGTTGTCGCTGCTGCCGGTGGGTCGGTGGGTGAGAACTGTGCGTGTTGACAATCATGTATTCCCGGGTTTTTCTGCTGTTGCTATTTTTTTTTTCTGTCATTCCCCCACCGCCGCCGTGCTGTTGCCACTAATGTGCCACGCCCCACGGCGGCGTGAAGTTGAGCTGACAATCGAAAGCCGAGAGGCGGCGGAGCGGGCCAGTCAAGTGCGTGGGCGTGGCGCGCCCGTCTTTTCTTCCAGCCGACCCCATATACACATACAATAACAATGGCAGCGGCATCAACAGCAGCTGCAACAATGCAACATGACAACTTCCGTTGCATTCGCCTGCCGGCACAAAGGAAAGCGACAAAAAGTCGCACACAAACAAACACTCATACGCCCCGTGGAACGGGCGAATGGAAAACTGTAACGGAATCGCATTGTAAGAGGGAAAATGTTTTTTCCTGTAAACGGGACCGACAAAGTGATACACACACAAGCACACAAATCGGAGGCGTTACCCAAGAAATATGGCAACCAGTATCTGCCACGATATTTAGCATGTTAAATCAATTATTTGCTATGTGTTCACCTGCTGCGTCACTGCTGGGCAGAGCAATGCAATTAATTGGATTCCATTCGGATCGGTTTGATTTGATTCAAACGCCCCTTGGCCCGCCCCGTGCAATTTGATTATGCAAATCAACCCGCAAATGCACCGAGCTTATTAATGGTTGCACTTTTCTGCTAATTAAAATTTATTACCTCATCTGGGTGGTGAATTCGAGTCGTTGGAGGGTTAGAATATCCGCTTGCAAATTAGTTGTTCCCACCTTAGTCAAGCTTATTAAAGCCAAGAGCAGGGTAGGAAAAACTGCCTGTCCCTGGATGAGCTTTGTGAAAGAAAAACTATCAGTTGGCTGGCTGTTTTCACACTTGTATATATTAAGTTCGAGCTGCTTAACCAGTTTTTGCTTGATTCATTATTCATTTAGCTTGTTTGTTGACACGTCTAGGTTACGGTCAGTTACTTCATCATCGCTCTGGTTGATATTTTCCAAGAGGCAGCTTACCATCTGGAAGGCGTACTCGCACTTGTCCTCCTCACGATCGTTCATCTCCTTGCAAGAGTAGAGGACATCCCGAATGTGCTCACTCAGCGGCTCCATCTGCTCCACCAGGTCCACATCGAGGTAGCCATTTGAGTCTAGGATGTTTCCCTTTTCGCCCAGGCAATAGACAAAGCACTTGTATTTTCGCTCAGTGTTGTCTAGATCCTCCTCATAGTCCTCCTCTTCGGAGGAGCTCTGCTCTATGATTTTCTGGAACTCGGCCTGGCTTATGTTGTTTGCAGCGAGGCATTCACTCACAAAAGTGGTTTCCTCCAGAACGGGCAGGGCCTTCGGGGAGGGAGAACTATGAGCTTATTCTCTCTTGAAAGTCAAATCTCTGCTTTACCTGGGACAAGTCCAAGACAACAGCCAAGACCAATACAACCCCTAGCTTCAACATTATCGCACAACTCTGAGAATCTTCTTCAAGATGAATATGGACATAGGTTCTCCTGTAGCCGTCAACACCCCACTTTAAACTGGTAACTGGAGAAAAGCAGTTCGTAATTTTATAGAAACCGGCCAGAGGTTTATTTTTGTATTGTGATTGCAATCAAGTAAACTAATTAATTGCTATATATAATATAGCCTTGATGGGAATACGAGAGCCAGCTCTCGTGCATTTAATTGGGTTTTGCAACTCGGAACTGTAAC
This sequence comes from Drosophila lini, assembly GCA_018905715.1. NCBI lineage: Eukaryota > Metazoa > Arthropoda > Insecta > Diptera > Drosophilidae > Drosophila > Drosophila lini. The sequence goes on along the minus strand of JAEIIL010009602.1, from coordinate 4,426 downwards.
AAGATCAGATTGAGAGCCCGACGGCCAGTGATTGATTTGGTTTTTCAATGGCCAGGGTCAAGTATTTTTGTGTACTTTTTTCTGTTTCGTGCAAAACCAAGGTAAAAAGTAAAATACGGTGTGGAAAAGCCCACGTAAATTTCGTTTTATACGCAGTGAAATTCGCATAACATTTCCTGTCAACATATTTTGCAACACTTTTGCTGCAAAAATGAAGCGACAACTGCAGCGGCAGGAGCAACACAAAGCGACAAATTGCGATGACAGGAGGGGGGGACGGGAAACCGGGTACAGGGAATGGGAAATGGGAAAAGGGGAATGGCATTCCTAACTATGCAACCCCATGCAACTCCAGACAACAAATGAAAATTCCAAGAATATTCACATTCGCAGTGAGTTTTGGCTTTTGCGGCCGGGACTTTGTCTGCTTCGCTTTTCGGGTCCCCGCCAAACCGCTTGTCGCGTTGTTTACTTTGGTTAGTTACGGCCTGAACAAAATTTTTGCCGGCTTTTCTTTCTTTCTTTTCACGCTGCATACTTTGGCCGTTTGCCAAAAAGGAAATATGTATTGGGAAAATTACAAATTTTTATGGTCATCGCTAGGTGCTAAACTGTGTCCTCGGCCGACCCGTCGTCGTCCGGCCTGTCGTTTCCACTCCTGTCAACTCCTGCTGCATAATTGCGATGCCATTTCTCAGCCCATCAATTTTTGATGTTTAATGGAAAATTTTACACATTTCCATGGAAGATTCTGCTGTTTTGGCCTTTTATTTTGGCTGAAATTTGGATTATGTTGTGGCAGGCAGCGCTAATTAGGCCCATGAAAAACTGAAACCCAAATGTGCTTCTACCGTTTAGTCAGTTGCATAATTTAGGAATCAGTAAGGATGGAATGAATAGTGAAATTTTATAGTTTATTTTATAGTCATGACTCTGGAAACAATAGAAAGATTTTCTTAATTTTTATAATTTTCAAGGACTTTTTCAGAGAGCTACAATTTTCAAGATTTTAATGTTTAAGCGTGGCAAAAATTATACAAATCATTTTTTAGCTTAGTCAAGTTTCCTTGAAGGTTAAGAAAATGAAGAGCCCCACCCACACAACTCTCGCTCTTTTTTGACAGCTACTGCCATTTATTAAACATGTCAGAAAGGGGAGCTGAAGAGCTGAAGTGAAGTTCCTTTGCCCCCTTATCCAGCTGTTGCCTGCTGCTACTACCTTGCTGCCGGGAAAGTTGCCACAACAAAGAAAAACTAAGGGAAAAATATGTGTAAAAAGTTTCTGCTGCTTTGCGTAATAAAAATAAATAGTAAGTGACTTCAATATGCATGTCACGTATTTTGCATGCACTTTGATGCCACGCCCACACTCCCACACATTTTGGCACGTGCAGCAACACAATGGAATTTCTGGAAAAATGCGAAATATGCGTAGGGGCAGGCAGGCAGGGTATCATTGCTTAACTGAGGATTTTCTGCAGACCCCCGTAACTTTCCAAGACAATGCAACAAATTAATGGCCGAAATCCTGGCGCTTGCTAACTACAATGACCAGGTTGGCATACTTGCCCAGGGGGGGCAAAGGACCTCCAAGGAGTTTACATTTATCAATTAGTGGGAAATGGAGGGCAGTGCAGGCAGCTGCCAAGTTCATTGCAATAACAGTTAGGAGCCATCTCCTAGCCACTCGGGTGTGAATCGCTTCTGCAAGACAAACAAACGAGGGGATGGCGCAGAAGGAGTCCCCACATCCTGGGAGCTGCAACTGCCAAGGCAGCTGCATGGCGAAACGGAGCAGAGCAAGGCAAACCCACTTCCCAGGCGGTAATTACAAAATTTTTTAATTAAATGTTAAGCGCGGAATGGAGGACTTTAAGCGCTCATAACTGAGACCGGGCACGCCGCAGAGCTTTAAGTTCCACTACAAATGGGACTTGACTCGCAGATGAGATGAGTTCCCCGCAGCCGTCGGACTTTGGAAATTTTTCGTGGCTTTCCGTGAGATTTGCACGCCTCGCTGCATTTAGTGAGTAATTCTCCTCCTCCGCCCGCAAGAGGGCTTACACATGGCTTTCAGTATCTGCTGGATACATGTTGGGGTTGTTGGGTTATGTCGCCTTAGGTTGTCAAATGTTATTCACAGATATCACACTTTATGAGTCATTAATAGCACTGTCCACTCTGAAAGCAGCTTGGAAATGAAAACAATTAAGCTAAAAAGAGTAATTCTGAGTTGTATTTTTTCCAAGCGTATTTTTGTCAAAATTTGGATTTTCTCCTCACAGAAAGGGTGCCAATTCTTCGCATAAATATCCTAGGTCCTTTTTTTTTGTCCACCAACTGGGGAGCTTAAAGTTTGGGCTTAGTGCAAGCTCGTGTGCGAATAGTTTTGTCGTATTTGCAGGACGAAGGACGAAGAGAAGGCGAAGAGAAGGCGAAGAGAAAGCGTTTCGTTAACTAAAAATAAACCGAGTGTTAAACGTGGCTTACACACTGGCCATTTTTATTGCCGGCGTGGTCCGTCAGCCGTGAATAATCGCATTAGTTGTGAAATTAAAAATTACAAAATAGAATAGATAAATCCGGGCATGGCTCGCTGGCTGGCTATCTGGCTTGAGGTAAGCCTTTTGTTGGCCCAAAAGGCAGAACTATTAACTCAGTCCGCCCCCATAAATTCGATTAAAACGTCCTTTTTTTCGGGGGGTGCTGTGGGTATATGTGTGTGTCCAGGGTCTTACTGCTAATTGAATTGCCGAGTCGAAAGGGAATTAGTTAAGCCCCTTCTGGGGGTTAATGTGCTGGAAGTTGCCCCGAACTGGCGAGGTGGGTCAGTTACTTTTTTACGGCCGTGAAAATCTCATTACTCTTTAGTAGGTTAACATGCTTGGAGAGAGATTTTCCATCTAAAATCGGTGTGAGTTGACAGCCTGTCCACTTGTGCAAGCTTATTATTTCCAACTTTTCAAAGAGAATGTCTCCACATGTCAGCTCATATCCTTCAGGAATGCTGGACTCTGTATTTTTTGCACAGAAAACTAAATTTAGGAGATGTAAATACACCTTAAAATGAATTTAATTAAAGATTTTTTGATTAAATTCAATGATACTTTAGTTAAATTTAAAAGAGAAGATTTAAGATCTAAAGACATGTGTCTCTGCATATTATTCATAACCTTTTTTCCTCTCTGTACATATCGAGTCCTGCATATTTTATTCAGTGCAGCTGACCAAGATGACACAATGATGATGACGTCAATGCCTCCTTGGCTGCCAAGTCCTGGTCCTGGCTCTAGTGTAAATTTAAATCCAATCTCATGGCAACCAAGAGCCAACAGCAGCAAAAAGATGAAGCAAAAGCCAAGAACTCAAATCAATTTCTTTTGTGTGACATTTGAAAGGTTTCAAATGATTTTCAATTGTTGTTGCATTGACAATTCACCAAAGCAAACCAAACCAAAGCGAAGCAAAGCGGAGAGAAGTCTTCTTATGAATTCAGACCCCTTCACGCCATAACATATATAGCAAACATATATATAGCACAATGATATTGACTTTGTCCGTATGAGCTTCATAATCCGATTTTCGTGTTAAATGATTCTCTTTCTCGGCGCCCGGGCGCTGCCCTCGACTTCAACTTTGACTCGACGCCGTTGACGGGTTCAATAAACATTCTCACAGGTGACTGCCTGTATTGTGTATTAAATTCCAACACTTAACCCCTTTGACTGCAGCTGTCTGCTGCGGAATGGGCGACTCATTACTTGAGTGCTGCTGCCACTGTTGCCACTGCTGCTGCTGCTGCTGCTGCCTTTTTGTGGCAATTTTCGAGTGCGCTTTCTGCCGTTTTTAACTTGAAACAACAACGGGCGAGTCGACGAGTCCTTCTCGTGGTCCTCGTCATTTTTCTTCCTCCAGCTCTCGGCTCCTGCAGCAGGTGCACGTTGCTGCCCCGTTTTGTTTGCTGCAAAGTGCGCACCCAGCGTCATTGATGCTGACGTTGATGTTGCTGCTGCTGCTGCTGCTGTTGCTCTAGCTGTTGTTGTTGTTGTCGTCAAGCTGCCACTTGTCACATGGCAACAGTTTAGTTTTCAACACACATACACACACCCGCACACACTCACTTGAGAGCAAGTGCCGGCTCAAGTTGCACTCTTACATGCAGCAAACGGAAATCAACGCAGTGCGCCCAGTCGCCGGGGCCAAATGAATAGAGCAAAGTCCCTACCCATGGCTTGAGCCACCCACTGGAGCCTCCCCAGCCTCCCCCCTGGCAAGCCCACTTAAAGTCTGGTGGCAGTCAAAGGTCGCCGTTTATGTTGTCGAGCTGCCTTGCGGCTCAAGGAAGTGGGTCTTTTGGAACTGCGGTTAGCGTTGAAATACTTTCTGAGATGGTTTTTAATCTCTTAAGAATAAAAAATATTCAAAT